>CAOKZL010002477.1:0-193146 GCA_948472985.1 Iguana delicatissima | reverse complement strand
TCTAGCATCACATTTCTATGTATCTTTAGTGACTCCTGCAGCTGAAAGATGCAGCTTTCAAAGCTAACACAAGAAATGACTTTAAAACTACTACATTATTGTTAATTTTGTAGGCCTCCAGCCTGAAATATCTTGAAATTTTTAATGTAACTCTTGAGTGTTATGGTAAAAGCCTTGCAAAATGCACAGAATTTCAAAGGAAAGACAATTGGCTATATTGGTAGCACAGATTTTTTAGGAAACAGCATTCCTTCAGAGGTGCCAACAGAAAACATTAAGAAGCACTACTGAATTGGAGAGTCACAGCTAATGTATGGGAAGAGGCAAGTTCCAAAACACCCTGATCATTTTCATGCTATTAAACTTATGTGCAATGTGGCCATTGGAAATTTGGCTCGTTTGGGGGGGGGGGCAAAGTATTAAACTGCAGATTACTGCCATAGTGTTTTCCATCTGCTTTTCCTTAATCTTTGGTGAAACTGGTGATTAAACAGGAATGATGGGAGCTGTATACATTATTTGCTTTCAGAATACCAGAGTACTTTAAAGAAGGCAGGAGAAGTGACATATTGGTGCACTGCCATTATTTGTCCTTTCATGCATTAGTCCTATCAGTGTGCTCCACAGACTGACCTAATAATAATAATTTTAAAAAAGATACTTACAATCTGATGATGTATCCACATTCTCAATTATGGCACTTTGATCCCATTTGAACTGCCGTGGCTCCACCATATGGAATTCTGGGATTTTTAGTTTAAGGGGATAGCTCTCTACTGGATAGCCCTAATACTGCATAGGAGAATGCACTAGAAAACTCAAAGTTTCTCACCTAACTACAAATCCCAGGATTCTGAAGGATGGTAGTTACAGTGGCTTCAAAGCACTATCATTGTGTAGCTGGATATGCCCTGAATCTCAGCAGAAAGCAAGAAAAGCAGACAGAATGGTCAGGCACAGAGAATAAATATAAATATATTTTGGTCATACCTGCTTGGTTACAGTTTTGCTCATAACCAGTTTTGGATTCATTTCATCTAAGTGAGGGGAAAAGAAAGTGAGGACAAATTCTGTGTTTGGATGATGTGACAAATAATAGTTCATTGTTACAAGAATGAGCCACAAAGAGCCTTAGGCTCATGTGCTCGTGCTCTTCTCTCCTTCTCCATAACAACAAAGAGGTGTTCAAAAAGCTTCTGCCTCATGAAATTCAGTACAATGCACAATGGTATGCAATACTCAACATATCATTGTGTGATACCACAACTACAGAAGCTCTATATTATCTTTCTTCTAATCTGTAAAGTTCCGTATGCAAAGTTACACTGTCATGGGGCGAGCACAGAGGTGCTCTACATGCCAAAATATCAATTACAAGTATGCATCTTCTTCTGACCACATGCTGCTTTGCTGGATGCATGAAGAAGATAGCCATTATCTCTCACACACAACTATAATGATAGCATGTCTGAAGTTTATTTTCACCTGTTGCTTTCTATCAGAGTGAAATACCTCAAAAAACCAAAAAGTTCAGTCTTAGTCAAATCTAGCTTGTTGCTAACTACCTAGACTCCTTCTCAGTACTCTGTCCTGCTCATTTGGACCTATATACTTTGGACTGAACCATGGTAAGTCACTTTGTCCCCTCTTGACAGGATGAGCCCCTTGGAATATCCTCAAGTGTAATCTTGGTCTAAAACTTCATTCTCAAAATCAAGTACGGACACCAGACACAAAGCATTGTTAGCTGGAACCTCATACATATTGTCGAACCCTTGCTTCTCTTCCTATGCTTAAGAACTTCTCAGGCTATCTGATGTGGAAAACCATTTTTTCCCCTTAGTATGTCAAAGGCTAGTATTTCTGTGCATATACATGCCCAATGGCTTTTTTTTCCCCATGGAAACTTGCCATGGACCAGCAGCTGACAGCTCACAGACTGGTCCTGGTCCACAGAGCACCAATCTGTCTAGCACTGCTTTTCCTGAGACTGGAGACACCCATCTTATACCTCTGTTCAGAAAAACCCCTTATACAAACAGTTTATATTTTAGAGAGGGAAATAAGATATAGAGGCCAAGCCAAAACACATTTACTCAGAAGTAAAACCCATTGAGATCAAGTGTGATTAGGATCAGAGCTGTAATTAGACTTCATAATGCCAACAACTAGTGTGTTATGGGCTAACTTGGATTCTCAAAGCTACTGCTGAGCTGCAAATCTTCAGCTACACGAATTTACGTTAAAAGTAGCAAAAGCTTAACTGTTCTTATTGCTGTGACCAACGCAAACTAACCACTCCATTAAAATAAAGCCATTATGCTGTTTCTATCACATTTTCCCTTAAAACTGAGATCAAAGATTGGTATGTAGGGGCATCATGCAGGTTTCGCTTTTTTGATTGTCGACTCCCTAGGACTATCATAAATATTCATTGGTCTTCCTTAATACAATGCTTCAAATTCTCCTCACTGCTAGTTCTGGAGCAATCCTGAGGTATAAAACAGGTGACTTTTGCTCTCACATATTAGATACAGATGCAGCAACAATAAATTTGCAGCAATCAATAGAAACAACCCATCCACAACAGATGTACAAACTAGTTCAGGACCAGGGCAGTCCCTGTATCTTTTCAACTCTCTTTGTGTTGAATTGTTTGGCAAGATAAGGTGGCTAGGTTTTTACTATGCCAAAATCTGGGTTGAAATTATATATTCAGCAACAACACAGTCTGAAAGCTGAACGTGATGTCCTACAATCACCGCATTATTTTGGATGTAAAGTAATAGTGGCTCAGCAAGCTCCTGGATTTGGGGTGCTATTGGACAAGGTTTGCCAGTGGGCTGCTTTGTCCAGTGGACAGAGCTTATAGAACAGAGATCAGTACTGGAATCTAGGAAATGATGTAAAGTAATGTTGCTGTTCCAGCACTTTTCTGATTATTTTCTCTTTCCCTCAACTCTAATTCTCATAAGTCCCGTACAAAATTGAAATGGTGAAGGAACTAGCTCTTGGAGCATTTTACTGGGCCTCTGGCATCATCCATATTATGCCTATGCTCTATGATATACAAAGTTCTGTTCATTGATGTATTTGTTATTGTTAACTGCCATCAAATTGACTTCAATCTATGGCGATCTTAATACTGGTATCGATTTTAAAAGCAGCAAAGATATTCAGTCTCTCCCAGGCATATGTTTGGCTAAAATCTGGAAAGAAAATGTTTGTAAAGGAGGGCATGGCATGAAGAGAAATCTGGTCAGACTTGGGAACCTCATTGTATTCTCTAGATCAGCCATTCTCAACTGTTTTTTAGCCACGGCCCCCTTAGGAGCTCTTCTCCAGTTCCAGACCCCCCACTCAGTCAAATAGGGATACAACACAAACAGACAGAAAATCATTTATTATTGAACACCAAGAAAACTTGAACATTCTGACATAGTAGACAAAACTTTTTAAAAAGTCTGTATGAAATTAAACATCTATCAGGTTTAATGTGATCCCTGAGCCTGATGTTGTTCTGCACATTTCATGATATTTGGCTCCAAATTAGAGAATGACAAGTCAGAAGTCATTTCTTGTTCTGGTATCAATTCTGTTATTGGAGTTTGTCAAGGAAACTGTCAAATGGTATGTTGGAAAGATATTATAAATAGTAGAGAAATTATTGACTCCAATTAACATTGCTGCTTGAGTATTTCCTTGGTTTAGTCACCAGTGCCCCATAAACCCTTGGTGCTCCCTTTCTCACAGTTTTCAGCCTGTGACCTCCTTCAAATGTGTTAGGCCTCCCTTGGGGGCCAGATGGCATCCACTGAGAATGGCTGCACCAGATTTTATTGAAACAAGCATACCTCTTTCGCACTTATCTCTTTCTCCTGGAGATTTGAAAGTTCTTTCTTTTGGAGTTCCCTCTACTATACCAGAAGATGCAACAACCATAATGTACAGTACATTTTATATTTCTTTTCAGCTTTCATTAAGACAGACCATTTAATACATCTTATAAATTCCTTTTGGGAAGGAACAATATAGATAAAATAGCCATCTTTAGGCACATAACCTTTCTAATTTTTTGTTTTAAAAAGATTTGGATTTACTAATTTTTAATACAGACAAACTAATTCACAACAGCATAATCAACATATTTTTTCTTGTGCAGGCAAAGCTGTGATTATCCAAAATGCCAGGTTATTTGAAAATTAATTTTGCATATTCTTTCATAATGTATGGGTTCCTTTGAAATATCTACTCAACCCTAGACAGAGGTCCTGCTCAGTCAGAAGGTGGCCTATCTGCAAGTAAAGATAGAAAGCATAGATGTGCTACAGTTGCTGATATGACTCAAGACCCTCTGACAGATGTTTTGGGAAAATTATGCCTTTGGTCATTCTGAGGATTCTAAGAACAGTAGTCCAAAAAAGTAACTTACTCAAGCTCTTATTCCAAGAAATAATGCAATACAATTATTTAAATTATCTATCCAACCAAGATCATATAATATGAAATCATATTAAGAATTACACAGAGGCAGATTGGCAGCCATTGCCAGATCAGGCCTGCAAAATGGTAACCAAACACACCGAATGCAGCCCGCCCGCCGTGCGCTGTGGCAACTAAGTGCAAGTCAACCCTCAGCTCCTCCTGCCTGTGCCAACCAAGGACGGCAGCAAAAATAAAAGGTCCTTCCAACCCTTAATGGACCGCCGTACAAGACTGATGTGTAACCCACTCATTAGAACAGGATGTTTGGCCTAATTTGCCTAGCAACAACTGGCCAATTTAGCATGAGCAATTTTTTTAAAAAAATGCCAAGGCACAAACTAGATAATGCCACCCACCAAGTTTCATTCATTTATTTGGGTAGGGGATAGGTGGGTGGGAGCTGCTAACCTATTTTTAATGCTGGCCCTTTTTTCTTTTTCTTTTTTGTCTGTCTTCCAATAATCCTGAGCAGTACAGCCACTTTGCCCCATAAAATTCAGTAGAAGCCATTTATACCCAAACGTAACTTGCATGGCACCATCTCTCAGTTTTCAATGGGAGCTGCACAAAGCATTCTCTCTGAATGTCATGTGAGCTATATTGTTTGCTTTCATGAGTGCATTTGCTATCATTGTCTCTTGTTTATGTATCAGTAAATAAAGTATATTTTACCCCCCCCCCCCCAAAAATGGCTTGTTAGATCTACAGTGCTCTGTCACCTAAAGAAAAATTTTCTAAAGAAAATTAAAACTGGTAATATTGTCCCTGCATTTAATCATAAATGTAACATTACACCAAAACTGTAAAGGGAAGAAATCTGATAAATATGCTAAAAAACATATGATATCACATATAGAATCATGTTAGAACTACAACATTAGTCCATGTCTTGTGGATTTGTTCTAACTTTCAAAAATCCCGTGCTACTTCAAACAGCTGCCTTAAAAGGCAGGGAGGGGAAGAATTTGGCTGAAAAATCAAATAATTTTTGCAACTGATTTATCTGCAGTGCCATATGCTTTGATGATGGAGCATTTGATCCAGTTAGCCCGCATTTTCCATTCCAAATAACTGGAAGACTTTAGTTAAATTCTGTTTTGGCACATGCAAAACTTACCCATTATATGCACTTCATGTTTCTATAAATATTGTTCTACTAAATATTGTTTCTATAAATGTTGTTCTACTGAAGTAAAACTATATACACCAAATTTGACCAAAGTCATAACAATATCACTTGGACATGATTTTTGAATTCTCTGTGCATATTGTCCACACAGAACCATCATGGACTCACATGTGAATTGGTGAACAAATTATATATACCTTCCCAGCAGTTGGTCTTTGAGAGTCTCCTTTTCCCTCTCCCTATGCACAGGTATGGGTGTGAAAGTACAGGTAAGTTTTTACTTCCTAATTAACTGTTTCAAAACATCTAAGGAAACAGGACCAGTGCTGTCTTGAGGTGCAGTGAAGTAGCTGCCTTAGCCAGTAAAATGCAGAGAGTAACAAACACACCACTTCACCTCCCCTTCTGCTACTGCCCCATCCCACTCCCCTCAAATATAACTCCTGCATAACAGAGCAACTCTGCAAAATTCTCTGCACGTCCCCTGTTGCACTGGAGGAGGTGTGCAACAGTGGTGGCAGGAGCATTCTCTACACACTGATGAACAAGAAGTGGACAGCATGTAGCAGCCAGCTATTGTTTCGAATGCTGTATTTTCAAGAGTCCTGGGAACAAAGGCACTACAGGAGGGGTAACTAAGAAAATTGCCTGTGCTTTCTTCTATTTCCACAGCAGATGGAGGACACTAGAGATGCTGCTGCTCCAGTGGCCATGTTTTTCCTCTCTCTTTCATTATAGAAAGAGTCAAAAGGTGCTGCCACCACTCTGGCCAACTTCCACCTCTTATAGCAGGGAGAGGAGCTGGCTGCTTGGCAAGCTGTCAGGCATGCCAGTAATTCTAAGAAACAGGGCCAAGGCTGGCAATTTGCTTCCTATTTCAAGGGGTGAAAAAAGACTAGATAGCCTATGCAAGACAAAAAACTGAGTATACAGTAAACTATAATGGTGATAATAGAATCACAGGCCAAATTCTCTCTGGGGTGTTGTCAGTTAAGTTAGTATTGAGTAATCTCAGTGCAGGCAGAGACCACTCTCCCTTATTGGCCTTTTGAGGACTGTGGACAGAGAACAATAAAAGGCAAGTAATAAAATTTCAACTCCATTAGCAATAAAAAGTAACTTGTTTTGAGACCCAGCCGTCCTTGTCCTATGCAAAGCTAACTGCTCCTTTCTCAGGCAGAGAACATTGAATTTTTCAAGAAGCCTATGTACAGTTACATCTGGAAAAACTTTTAGGTGTTGTATAGGTAACACTTGCCAAATTGTAGTACCAAATTGTAGTCCAATGAAAGAGTTTTAACTTTGTTGGAGGAAGATAACCTCAAAGACTTAAGTCCTAGTCCTTTGGTTCCCTCTTGTTTAGATTCCTCTGGTGTAGCTAAATTTGGCACCTTGAAATCCAGGAAAAAATATTCAGGGGCAGCAATGCTGGCAGTGCAACAAAATACAAATGGAATTGGCCAGGTGCTTGTAGATTTTGAATTTTGTTATATTTATGTCTTTAGATGTCTCATGGCTACTAGTTATCTCTCTTGTTTTCTCTTGTGATCACACACACACACAAACACACACACACACACCTCCCACTTGCTCAGATAAACTTCAGGGGGTTGTGAGTGTAGCCACAAAGATATTTTAAGAATCAAATAAGGCCATATATTCAGCATGTTTTTATTCCCCCAAATGATGAAAGACAATAGTTTGTAAAAAAAATGAAGATTTGTGATTTTCTTTACCAGTCACTTACATTTTGGGATTTGCACTGGGATGTAAATATGGTGTTAATTTACAAGTCTAATTAATGAGGTCTGTACCACTGAGGAAATCCTGTTGTGGGAGAAAAATAGTTTAATCATAGGAAATGCACATTCCCTTTAATGTCTAATTTGATTTTCAGTTTTGCTGCTG
Source organism: Iguana delicatissima (assembly GCA_948472985.1). NCBI lineage: Eukaryota > Metazoa > Chordata > Lepidosauria > Squamata > Iguanidae > Iguana > Iguana delicatissima. The sequence goes on along the minus strand of CAOKZL010002477.1, from coordinate 185,624 downwards.
GACAGAAGAATTAGCTGGGGTGGAAAAAGGAGTTGCTGATCAATTCTCTCTATTTCTAGGTAAAATGCTGCAGTTTTTAATAGTAACTTGGCCTGTGCTTGTTCTCCCCATGCCTCTTGTTTCTCATGCTTAATGTGTATGTTTATAAAGAAGCAGGTATTTCAAAACACTCAAATGTTTTCTACCTACAATGAAACCGACATCACTTAAAGGTTTGCCCCTGAAACCTCCTGTCTTGTGGAAATAGAGAGCCACAATACATAACAATAACAGTAAAATAAAGTGCAACCTAAGAGAGACACTTCTTGGAGTTTATATTTAATCTTCAGAGGCAGAAGTCATTTGGCCTTTAGCCTTGAATTTAATTGCATCTGGCAGGAAATACTGTATTTGCTTAAGACTATATTACACAATGTGTATTATTTCACTTCTTTCTGTCTGGAAAATTCCTCACTCTATTTCAGTATTACATTCTAATCTACTCACAATTATGTAGCTTGGCATCTTTGCTGAAAAGTATGCTGCCATGTACTGAAAACCAGTTCCACAATGTGTGGTGGTAAATAGAAATAATGCTCTTTGACAAATTTCAAATCCATCCGTCTATCTGTTTGCCCATTAAATGCTATTGGGAATGAAACCCACAATTTTCTGATCATTTTCTAAAACATGACAGAAAGTGATGATATCATAAAGACTGAGATAAAGTGTTAAATAATTAAAAAAAATACTTGCAGTTCTAACAGAAACTTGAAGTGTTTTTTTTAAAAAAAACAGCAATATAAATGCCAAAAGTGCAACCAAGTCTGTTTAAGACACTGCCAAAGTGGAAATTTCAAATATAATGAAATCTTTATCCATATAAAAATATCCATATAGATAACAGCCCAGTTTCCACACTAAGTTTAGCACTACACACACAAACTGGAAGGAAGCCTAGAGACACCCAGCTTGTGCACCTCCTATTCTTCCTAGATAGGTGGGCATTTATTTTGTATTCCTCTAGTCTCACCTGCCATTGCTGAGAAACCAAAGATTGCACTTTACAACAGAGTCGTTAGTTTAACAAGTCGGCCCTGTAACTTATGATTTGAAATTGCTTATCTTGAAACCAGCATGAGGTTAATATAAACCACAACATAATGCATGCATGGAAACATGATCAGTAACAGCAATTCAATGTAGATAGCAAGGCATTACCAGATAAACCAGCTGGTACCTTGTAACCTAAAGGCACCAGATCCTGTCTGTTCTTGGAAGCTAAGCACATCAGCTCTGGTTAGCACTTGGATAGGAGACTACCACCAAATACTAGATGCTGTAGGCTATATATCAGAGGAAGGAACTGGCAAAACCATTTCTGAGTATTTCTTGCCTAAGAAAACCCTATGAAATTCAGGGAGTTGCCATAAGTCAACAGGCAACTTGAAAGCACATCTATACATAGCTGGTATAAAATTATCAGAATGCAGACATGTAAATTATATTAATTGTCAGATCTACAAACTGACCTTCAGCTTAGATATATTTCAAGATGAATCTTAGGTGGTTAAGAAGTCTTTGTTTACAGTGCATGACGGATTAATGTGGTTGAAAGTAGTCTGTCTTCAATATGACAGTCTCAGGAAAGTCAGATGAGTATTGTGATGAAAATCTAGATAAAATATCTGCAAACACAGTCACCAGGCAACCATTCATTTGTTCTTGGGAGCCACTGTGATGTATTGTTTAGAGGTGTTGGATCAGGACACGAAAGTTCTTAATTCTAGACCCCACTGGTTGACTTGACCTAGTCACTCTCTTTCAGTCTGACTTGCCTCACAAGGCTGTTATCTGAGATAATCTCAGTGGAAGAAAGACTGGATATAAATTTCGCTAACAAATACTTAAAATGCTATGTGCTGCATATGCCTCTGTCAGTGGGCACCCAGCATGATTTCTTTATTCAAGCCATATTGGCTTTATCTATGTTTTCATTACACAGAAAATGTGAAAAGGGAGAGTTCACCCTCTCTCCCCCTTGTAGACTGTGAAAGTCTGGCCCTGCTTGTGGATTCTCTGCTACATACAGGGAACAGGAAGGATGTGAGGAGAGCAAATTCATGCCTTTCATTTTATACACATAGTTCAAAAGAACTATGGTACCCCCGTGCGTGCCCTCCTCTAAATTCTGATCAAGAGAATCAGCACAGCCCCACCCTTTTCCAGATGTGTGTGTGTGTGTGTATGTGTGTGTTTCCACTATGACTGAGATTGCAGAGGGGCCAAAATATCAGCTGTCTGCCAAGCCCAGTCACAATTTTTAAACCTCTGCAAAGCAGCAAATAAAACTAAATTGTGAAAAATATTAAAAATTAAACACTGTTCTTATTGTTGCTAATCAGAAATTGACAGATTTATGTAAACAGGTATAGTTAAAGGGCGAAGAAAAAAACAGTACTTGAAAATGTCTATACTTGAGATCAATTATAGCTCTTCTGCAATGCTGTGTCTTGAATGTTATGTTGCTGTTAATGGAACTCCTGCACACTTTTATGAATCTCCCTTCCCTAAAGGTAACATTCTACATTGTGAGAAATAGTGATCCTCAAACACCTTTTAAGAACAAAAGGTAGAAAGTTAACAGGTCCCTTTAAAATAGTCCATTTTGATGCACAGAACCGCAGCTGTAGGACGTTTGACAAGCTGTGCAGTTATTTTTCAAGTCTTCCAGTTTAAGTATTTGTAAAGACTCTGATTTTCTATTTCCATGGATCAGAAAGTTTTTAGGCATGACTATTATGAATTCAACACTTCCATAGGTAAGCTAAAACAATCAGGAAAATTACTAATCCTGTGTACAAAATCTAATACTTTTGAAACCAGTCTTATTTTGTGGACATGAAAGGTAGATGATGGAGAAGATGTTATGTTGCTTGCTATCAGTCACTCAACTCTTTCTTTACAACTAGTAAGACAAACTTCCTTTTAAAATGAACATTCAGGATAGTTTTCACTCTGCTCTGCTGAAGGTATAATTTATGGAAAAACTGTTGATCACAGATGCTGTTTCTGCCCCAAATAGGCAACATAATACAGTATATATACTACTGAGCTTTGGATCTAAAGTTCATGAAATTATCCTTTGTCCAAATTTTACATACATTAAAGTTCACCTAAGAAAACATTTATCTTGATCACACAGTGATGCAAATTACTATGCTGTGATGCAATGTATTAGGAGAAACTGATTAAAATATACAAAAATCTATTTAATGAACTACTCTTAGCCATGTTCAAACTCCGTTAAAGAAAACTGTGATTCACACCACTAGGAGTTGAAGGAAAAACTAACAAAAATCCATAAATTTTCACTATTAATTATGCTTGTGACGACTCTGAGGATTCAGTGGCTTGAAAAAGGAGGAGAAACCACGCTTGTTCTGAAAGACATTCAGAAGCACAATCTCTCTCTTCATCACTGAAAACAACTGGGGTTATTTAAGGTACTTTGGCTTTCGCCCCACTATGTACATGCTTGGAAGGAGAATTACCAAGTGCCTCTTGCTGTGAAATTTGCACCCTCTAGTGGTTTCCCCATATCACAGCCTCTACCCAGTGCAAAGTGCTCCTGCTATTCAGAAGCTGAACCAAATTATGACTAGTTTTCCAAAAGAGACTTGCCCTCAAAATCAGAGTCTTCTGTATGATCCCTTGGACTTAAACAGGATGGCAACTGACCAGCAGAGTGACAGCAAAGACATACCTTCTTCATGCAGGATGGTCCTAGCTATGCCAGCACAAAGCAATGTGTACACCACTGGAGTAACCATGATGCTAGGGAACAAATTCTCAGATATATGTCACAGAAGGAGATACACTGCCCTAAACGCCACTTCCATCCGGAGTTTGACCCTCTGGTGGTGATAGCATATGAATTGTGATACCCATACCCTAGAGAGACTCCACAGGCACATTGCAATGCAGGCTGTCTTGTTTCTTGTCTTGCTTCACACAAGACTTAACTGGACGCTGTTTAATCTTGATTTGTTTTTAGTTTCTGTCTGGGGCCACTGGTTTTTAGAAAGAAATATTTTTACTTAAAATGTTTTGATGTTTTATAATGTTTTAATTAATAATCTTTTAGTACACTGTTTTCAAATACCTTTAAGTGGGAAAAGTAGGGTTCTTTTACATTCTCTTTAACTATAAGTTTCTTGTAAACTTAGCATAAACACTAGCATAAATTTATGTTAGCATAAACCAAATAAACCATAAACACTCATAGAAATCCTGTATTTAGGATTTTGGAAACCTTGTGATTTTAAGACATTTTTCATTCTCTGGTTTTATTGAGAGATTGAGGCTAGAAAACAGCTTGCTTGCCTCAAATGAATAGTTTTTATGTAAAGCTTTTTGGCACAACAACCAAGAACTCACTCCCTGTTTAAACTATGGCCACTATGTACAACTAACAGAACACATATTCTTCTCCTGTTTCCTCTCATCTCTATCATCCACCCAACTTCACTGCTGTGTCTCTTGTACTAAACTTTATTTTGTATGTTTCTAGGGCCACAGACTTACATATACTTGGATTTTCTACTTAGGCAGAACTAGTATTATATTTAACTCACAAGTAATTTTTCATCATCATCATCATCATCATCACTACCACCATCATTATCTCTAAGAAGCCCCTTCTGCAGAAGCCAGTGGAATCCTTAACAACTGCAATTCACTTCCTAGGCCTAGGAGTTTGGTTGTACAGGCCCAGGATCCTTCCCAGAAGTAAGATACAGCGCATTCAGAGTATTAAAAACAGAAGGAAAAATTTAATGCTCACTGCTAGCCACAGAAGGGCCACTGCTGGAACTACCGTACAAGAGATGCAGAATGACAGCAAAGGTCAGAATATTGGTATTCACTAAGGAACCAAGTTTGCTAAGCAGTTACTGAGACACCAGAGCTGATTTGGTGCCTGGCTATACAGTAATAATGTGCTAAATTCTCTAAGCATGGGGCCTTTCTGCACTACACTGTTGATAGTGCTATTATTCCACTTTCAACATCCTATAGAATCCTGGGGTTTGCAGTTTAGTGAGAGAGCTCTTTGACCTCAGGAAACTACAAACTCCAGAATTCTACAAGATGTTGAAAGTGGAATATAACATTGTAGTGTGGAAAGGCTTGTGGACTGTTATGTAGCTTAAGCTGCATCACACAAAAACAGTGGTTCCCAAACTGCAGTTTTCCAGGTGTTTTGAACTTCAGCTCCCTAGAATTCCTGACTGTTGTCTAAGTTGGCTAGGGTGTCTGGGAGCTGAAGTCCAAAGCATCTGGAGAACCAAAGTTTGAGAACCACTGCACAACAAGGAATACTCAGCAGGGTTGTGAGAACCCTCAGCTCTACAGAAGTGCCAAATTTAAAGAAAAAAAAGACTTTATTTTTTTTAATCACATAAGAAGAAAATCCTGAGAATAACAATAAAAGAACTGATTGTGTTCAGCAGCCACAGTGTGCTGGTGCTGGTTGCATGTTAAAGAAAGTAAGGGATGGAAAGATGGAGAAGGGAGAATGAAATGCAGTATTTATGTAGAGGCCATGATTGGCTTGCTGGAACATGGAGCAGGTGGCCTCCACATGACAATATTTCATTGCAGGTCCTGTGTGTTTAACTTAATGCATTCCAGAATGAATGTGCATTCTAGTGTAAAATACCTATGCCAGCACATAATACCTATGCCAGCACATAATTTGACAATAACGACAATGTCTGTTTGCCTTTTCTTTTTGAAATTGGGTATCATTCAAAATATGCCATCAGGAGAAAAGGAGTTTTACAAAGGAAATCTAAGGATATGCCATGCTTCCCACATATGATTTACGTTCTACCCACCATAATGCAGCAAGGCTTTGGAGAGTTACTTTTTCAAAGTAAATCATTACAGTTATATGTCAAAGAAAAATTAGTTGTCATTATGGTTACGTCCCAAAGTAACCATTCGCTATCCCACATTATTGAAAAATAACTAATATAGTTACTTTCAATAACAAAAACACATCTGAACACTGTAATCTGCTGGCCTGTAGTACAAATCACATTTCAGTCCAAGACATTAAAAAGAATTACATAGATGACAGAATTAAAAAAATCCATAAAATTAACAAGATAATATAACACCATACTTAGAACCTCCCCCCGCAATCAGTTTTTTGCAACTCTGTGCCTTTTACCCAAACGGTTGCTGCACAAGAAAAGGACTAAGTTACTGATGAGTTATCATGGGCAGAAATTTCAGAGAACACTCAAAATTCACCCCTTTGCATATAGTAACAGCAGTGCTGATGATTATAATGACACTGATGATGTTCCACACAGTTGATATTGTACAAGATATATACTTTTGCTCCTTAGAGCTAAGATAACAGACCTACCTCTTCCACAAAACTGTCCCTCTTTTCCAGCATTTCTCGCAGAGTCTGGAGAATTTTAATACAGAGTTTTTCCTCCTTCTCCATTAGCCTTTTTGTATGATTTATCAGCCTTAAAATAAAGCATAAAGCATGAGACAAGATGTCATACTAAATGAAAATCCCACATGGGATTCATTCATTCTGATGACCTTCTACTTGTTCAGATGCCTTCTTCATTGTATTTTTTTGGATTTAGATTACCTGAACTACATAGATGCTAGGTTAAACATTTCCAGAAATGTTTAAAATTGACCCTGGTCAATGATCCTAGATACAAAAGCAGTGTAGTACCATCCTTTTACCAGGCAGTATCATATGGGAAACAACCAGATCCAAGATTCAGGCTGTGGAGAAAAAACTATTTCCACCAACAGAGAAAGAACACTTGAATTAGAGCTGTCCAAACATTTCAGCTGTGATTTTTCAGCTATTTCGGTAGTTGGTGCAAAATGAAAATGCTTCCTAATGGAGAGCAGGGTGGTGGTGGACATCTGAGATACTTGAGAGGAAAGGTTTTTATTTTTGATCTTCCCACACAGAAATTTGATGAAAAGTTTTCATGTCAAAAACAGTGGATGAATAACTTCTCCCTACTTTTGAATGAATGAATGGTCCCATAAAGTTAGGAGGAAGTTATTTTCACTCATGGCACCAAAAGGAACTTTCCTCCAGGGCTGAACAGCAGGTTCTGCACTAAGAAATACCACCTTGGTTTTGAGAAATATGCCAAGAGTTGCAAAGCAGGACACCAGCAAAGTTTTTGTTCGTTTGTTTGTTTTTTGCTTCCCTTAATTTCCTGTCATCATCTTGTTACTTTGAGGTAAAAAAAACAAAAACTGGGTGTAGTTCCAAGGTTCCTCAAGACCTCATTCAGAGTCAAACACTGACATAAGTTACTGCTATAATACAAGCTTTATTGATGGTAAATGATGCTGCAGATGGTACGCAACAAAGAAGCATTCCAGTTCTTTCACTGAATGGGGCCATCATCCTCTCAAAAGCAAATGGTAGAACTGGGACCCTAAACAACTAATTCTACCCAGAGTATCCCCAGCTGAGAATCCAATCTTCCACAGCTGGCTATATGGGGTCCCTGGGCTGGTGTGCACATCCCACCTTGAGTGATGCTGATGGAAGACAGACTCCCAAGGATTATACTGTAGAAGCGAACAAAGAAATCAAAGTGTACAAGTGTTGTTCATCAACACCCACCATAGCTATGAGAATTATACAAGCAGGTTAGCAACAAATGAAAAATCACTGCCTAGTCTATATCTTTTCCAGCCTCACACTGCCAAACTAATGCTAAAAGCATCAGGAAAATCACTAATACGAATAAATCTTTTCTGTGTCAGTGAATAATTGCTTACATTTGGCCATGATGCTAACAAGGACTCTAAAACTCATCTGCCTAGTAGCAGAAGCCCAGTTCACTACAATGGGCAAGGCGACAATGTTTGGACCTCAGTCAACTGCTTTTTCACTCCACATTAATGGGTCTCAGACAACAGCATGTTTATTTTTTCCCTTACAACCACCTAGGAACCATAAAGATGGGAAGTTATGTTTCTTTTTTAAAATCTCCCAACCAACATGGCCATTCCTGAAAAAGAGACTAATACTGCTGAACCATTTTCAGGAACTTGATATGTACATATGCTCCAGGGGAAAACATGGGGTCAAAAGGATCCTATTTTGATACTAACTTCAGTGGCATGGAAATTACTAAAGCTAGTTCCTTCCCCAGATCACTGATAACATCAGAAAAACCATTGTATAGCTCATTTCCATCCCAGCATTGCCTTTCCTAAGCGCTAAGGCAACAGTAGCATTGGAAGGTACCATAGGATACGTACTCCATCTTCCAAAGTTATCAACTGATGTGGGAAGCAACTACTCTAAGTAGCTCCCGCACCGTTCAAGGGTCTCATGCTATTATAAGGTCCCTTTAATCTATTTGTTATAAACATGCCTTAACTTTGCCTTAATTATAGGATTATATTAAAGAGGAAGATGCTCCTACTCTCACCAGTTTGAGGTCATCTAAATTAAGCAGTAGAGTAATTTTCCTATCTTTGTTTCATGATCTAATATGAAGTTAAGGAGCATAGCTTGTTTCAGTACTTACTTTGACATGAAAGCCCCACATCTGATTCTAGCATCACTCCCCTCAGGAAAGAGAAGTTCAGGGCTGTGGAGTACATCAACCAGGACTGAAAATTCAGCCTGCATCATGGGACTGAACTGCTGCTCCAAAGAGGCCACCACATCCTAAAGAACAAAACACCAAGAGGAGGGTTTCATAAGGTGGTCTTTAGCAGGAACTGGCCTACTTATTAGTTTGCCAGCCGTACACTAGGACAGATACAATATTGTCCCCACTCTTAATGGTGACCTGGGCGGACAAGATGAAAAAAGCAGTCATACACCAGGAAGAATGTTAAATGCACCTATTTATTCTACATTCTATTGTTCTTGGTATGTCCCTTCAAGTCATTTCCAACTTATGGCGACCCAAAGGTGAACTTATTGCTGGGATTTCTTGGCAAGATTTTTTCAGATGAAGTTTGCCATTGCCTTCCTCAGGGCTGAGATATTGCAATTTGCCCAAGTTCACCCAGTGGTTTACTATGGCTGAATGGGATTCAAACGCTGGTCTCCCAGAATTCTACTCCAGCACTCAAACCATTAGACTACGCTGGCTCTCTCTACATCACAGGTGGGCAAAGTGCAGCCCATGGGCCACACATGGCCCTTAAGTCCCTCAGGTATGGCTGAAGCCTCTGACTATTTTTTTTTTAAAATCAGAGCAAATTTTGGGCCTGAATGTTTTTGGCTCCCCGTCTGCATTAAACTTCCCAAAATGAGCCCAATCTAAGGCAGTTTGCTTTGCCTGACCCTCCAAAAAAGCCAAATGTCCCCCTGAATGGATAATAATTTTTTAAAAATCAGCCCAAGAATGACTAAAATGGCATCTAGAAGTGACACTGTGTCACCTTGGGACACGCTGAAATGCTCCAGTGTGGCTGCTGTGGGGGTACAATGTAGAAAAATGGCCCCCATCCCCTCTGCAGTTACCCACCCCTAATCTACATACTATACACTGTAGTGATATACTGCTTTCTATCTGTGCCAGAATCAACTGGATTGGACTCCAAGGTTTTCTTTCTCTGATAGAAGGAGATCTACACAATATTTAGCCACAAGTCAATATAGTAGACAGTGTAACAAAAATAGTTCATAATAATATAAAGTATAAGAAGATATTCAGCAGCATGTAATTCACTTTTGAGCCACTTTTAAACAGTAAGAAACTGTACAGCGGATCCACTGACAATATTTTTTAAATTAACAATTAAGAACTTTATAAGTAACTAGGGAGCATTTACCTCCCTGGGAGCTACTGCAAAAATTGCAAGCTTCTGACAAAAAAAAGACTCTTCTCACTGGGAGAAGAAACCTTCACAACCAAGCCATTATGTTGCTAGATTATAGCTATAAAAGCACATTTTTACAAAAGATGGCATGATCCCTGTACTGCTAATAATATTACATTAACATCATTTTGTATTACAACGGTTCTAGGCATTGCGTCCTCAAACATCTCACACAAGTTTTTAAGACCAGAATAGAAAGAGTATATACGTATGCTATTTTCCACACACCTGTAATTTCTCAATGATATTCCTGTAATCCCAGGCAGGTCCTCCAAGGGGTTCTTTAAAGCGAGGGCCACTGCGAGCAGTCATTCTCCAACCCATCGCTGCTCTCTGGACCATGTTAGAGTGACTCTTCATGAACAATGTATTAACTTGACTATCCAAATCAACTGGAATTGCAATTCCACGGTTTTTTGCTTTGGAAGAAAACATTTAAAGGGGGGAAAAAATTAGAATACATATAGTGAGATGTAAATTATCCAAATCAAGGGCTAGACAGCCCATTCCACATGGAATAGTTGCTGGAAACAGCATAGGTACTTGCCACAGCAATAGGCCATTTCCACATGGTGCTGCAGTCCCGCGATGGGAACGCGATGGCAGCAGTCCATGTGCTTTTGCACATGATTGTCGTCTTGCTGCCAACCCATCCCCGCCTGTCACGATTGTGGGATATTTGCTTAACAAAAAAAAAAAATCCATTAAGTGCCCGCAATCACATGAAGCTCCTGTCACCCCTGGCCATGCAGAAGGGGTAGAAGTGCCATCACATGCTTCCTTCCCTAGCACAGCACGGGACAGAGGCCGGCTGTGCTGAAGAAGGAAGGAGCGGGTCACTCATGCTCCCTTCTGCAGGGAGCTGGCCAGGTGTGGAGGGGAGTGTTTGTGTCATGCTCCCTTTCCGGCAAAGGCACTACCAGGACCACAACAGGACGACAATGGAAGGTATGGTGTAGAAATGGTCATAGAAGAGTAGCACTATTCTTCACACATTCATCTATGAAAGATCCCTCTCAGAATTTCCTGCCTCTAGTGTGAAGGTCAGGATAGAGCTAGCAGAAATAGACATTGTGACAGGGCTAGCATTCATAGCCCTGTATTTCCAAGAGTTTTTTTTTAAATTATCTTTCATTGACATTGTTTAGTTCTGATTACGCTATTGTCACCCACTGACGTAGCTTTTAATCCAGCAAGAGGTAACTTTAGTCTTCTAGTACGAGCAGAGAGTATAACTCATGCCCCTGGGAAAGCGATTGAAGTTGTTGCTCCTGCCTGTCTGCCCTAGCAGGAAGTACCATTCTAAGGTTGATTAAGGATATCTGGGAGTCCTCAGAGAAATAGATATTAGTGTTCAGCTGCTGTTGAGATAAATATCTCGCTCAAGAGAAGAAAAGTTTAAGAGGCAACTTGGAGTGGAGAAGTTGTTCAGGGGAAAAAATGTTAGGCACACACTGCTTCCTCCCAAAGTAAATTTCCAAATAAGTTCTTTATTGGAATTGCTACAAGTCTACACTAAAATATATAATCTGATCCCATAAGAGAATTTCAAATAGTATTAGCCACACCATCGTTTTTTGTATGGTGCAGATGGACTACAGAATCTAGTGTGCTTCAACTTTAAAAAGCAAAGCAGCAGTGTTTGGAAGAAGACTGACTTTGAAGAGAGAAAAACTTCCAGTTTCCTTCCAAAAGAGATTGTCTGACTCCAGCCTCTGCATATTCCCATGACCTTCATCTGAACTCTTTAGGGATGAATGCTTAAAGGAGATTCACATGACTGGCTTCAGTGATTACTAAGTATTAAGCTTATCATGTGTATATTTCACACCTTCCCTCATAGGCTCTGCTTATGCTACACATGAGTGAAAAGTCCATCTGTGACAGATGATACACAATCAAGTTTGAAGTGACCAAACTAACATGAGGTGAAAAACATGACCGTGCCAATCCTCATTCTATCCCAATGTGGGGTGAAAGTCTACCCCTAGAAGACAACACACCTGAACTAAGCAGCTAAAGAATAAATTTATGATCATGTTAATTACAGAAATCAAGATTCCATTGGGATATAACACCTACCATGGTTAAGGAATGTTAATTATAGTTTAATGCCTGAGCTTACTGCCATGTGGCAAAGCAGCATAAGAAAACTTGAGTGAAATGGGTTGGAAAACCATGGTTTGTGCTATGTTTTGGCATGACAAAATATCTCATCTGACAAATTACAGTTACTGCTATTGCTCCATTTCCACAGAGTGCTGCTTAATACTGATGAGCACCTGATGAACCTAAATTCTGTGAGGAAAGCCAGAGCAGACAACCATACTTTGCCTGTTTATAGTCACCTGTTTGAACTATGGTTTGGACTCTGATTAATGGTTAAGGCAAATTATGGTTCAGTACAAAGTCTGAACTGAAGCTTAGATTTATCCTTGCTGCTGAGATGAACAGGTAGCATTTGCCACGAGTGCTTTCTAAATACAACTAATATTTTTGAAAGAACAACAGTGGTGAGTAGAAGGTATGATCTTGAGCTAAGGAGACTAGGATTCAAAATTCATTAGGCCGTGAAAGACAAGTCTGCAATTAGTTCAGTCCTGACATTATTCTCTCTCCACAGAGACAAATTTGCATATTTATTTATGGGATGTAAATCTTATTTCATTCGCTCTTGCAAGATAGATAATTTCAAAAGTTTTTTCCCCACTGAGTGAGATATAAGAGTTTCTCTCTAATTTTCATTTTTTAAATATTCTGGATGTTGCTGTTGTTCAAAAAGAAATCATTTGCAAAGAAACTCTTGGTTTTGTGCAAAAACAATGCTTCTGGCACAGAAGGTGTGTCCTCTGCAAAATGCACTGTATTCCACATGAAAATGTTGTTTTTCCATCAAAAAAAGTTCCAAAATGCAAGATATTTTCACCAGTTGACCATTTTCTTGATGGGATGTCTTGATGTATAAGATACTCTTCCTCACTGAAGAGAGAAAAAATTACAAGTGCTCTTTACACTCTCAAGGTCCTTCCTAAATGACAAGGGCCAGGCACATTTAGTCCACCCTACCACTTGTCAGATTAAAATAGAGAAAAGTATGTGCCCCCTCTCAAACTTCTTGGGAAAAAGTTACAAACTGATGAATTAACAGAAAATGTTGCTAATCTCAGATAATCAACGCATATTATAATATCGGTTTGAGATAGGTTTACACATATGGATGAAAAGAAGAACTAAACCATCTATTTAAAATGTGATTAATTACTATTAATAGGGCTCTAACAATTATATAACATTATAGTTGCACTTTACTAAACTAACTCTTTATCATTTCTCAAAAGCAACTACAGTAATTAATTTTTTAAAAATCTAAATGCTATAAACCATTAGCTGGTGGCAGAAAACATACTTGGTTTCTGACCACTTTATTATACCCCCAAAACTCAGAAGACAGCCCAGTGCAGCAGCATAAGACACAGAATGAACCAACACTTGAACCATGCAATATTCTGCTCATATCATTTAGTCCAGCCATTTCCTAACTGTAAATATAACTATCAAAGTTACAGTTATAGTACAAAAGGATTGAGACTAATGCTCATTACTGTATACAGTACTCATAGGGTAATGTAGCCATACCTTTGTTATCAGAAAAATAAATGCTTTGCAAGTATTATTTTTTGCTAATTACCTCCAAGCTCTGTTTCTGTCTATAGCCATTATGCATATAGGTGCGTTTGTTTTAAAAATGACAGACACTGGTATATAATACCCCACTCTAGGCAGTAAGCTAACTGCTATTTAATTATACACCACGACCACCACCACTTTTGTAACTTGTGAGAACTTGCATTTGAGGGCACAACTACATATCATTATCAGGATCACGTAAGTTAGGAGTGTCGCTTTCTGTGTGCTTACACAAAAAGATGGTAGCAGGAAGAAGAGGAGGAAAATGATATGGCTCTGAACCTGGCTACATGTGTGTTTGGGAGGGGGTCCACTGAGTCAAGGCGGAATGGTTTGGGGCAGCTTGTGCCACAGGACAGACAAATTTTTAAACCACCTCTTCCCATACTGCTTTGGCCTCATGGAAACCCCCTTCTCTGCAGAAGCCAGGACTTCAAGGAACAGACAGTACAGAGCTGGCAGCCTTCTTCTTCCATTGCCACATTTTCCCTCTTATCTTTGCCCCTACAGTTTGTTTGTTTGTTTGTTTTTCATCGCTATCACCACTGTATTTGCACTGCTAGTGGAGCCTATGAAGGGGTTAAATCCAATGCCACTTGAATAGGAAAAATAAGCGAATTGAATTGTGCCTCTGAGTAAATTGCAGATGTCTTTGTCTTGTCTCAAATTTTAGGAATGGCCTTGCAACACTCAAAGGTCTGGGAACTAAATGGGAGTAGGCATACTCCCTCATTTTGACTACATGCATCATTTTGTATCATTTTCTAACTAACTCTTTGTTCATCCCTGTGCCAGTCAATGATGTAATGGAAAAGTTAACTAAAGATCTTTTTCTTCAGTGATGGGCGGGCTAAATAAATGATTGATTGCTGACATAGAAGGCAAAAGGTATATAGTGATGCTACCTCAATTAATTGACACAACAGTTCTGGGATAACTGTTGTCCTTGCGCAAGTGAATTGTTAAACAATAAAATGGCTTTTTGATTTTTCCCTGGAAACCTGGTCTTCGTCTCTTTCCTAGCCACAACATTTCTGGTGCGTTGGCCGGGAAACGGGGGAAGGGGCTATTCTGTCCCCCTTGGCGGACGTTTGGACGTCGGGGATTGCGGCCCCCCTCGACAAAACCCAGGGCGCGCTCGACCTTTTGTCGAAGAGGTTTGGTTGGGGGAGTGGTGGCATCTCTGGCGACAGCGATCCAGTCAACGGACCTCAGGTTACAGCTGGAAACCAAGCCTCCCATGGCCCTCTGGTGAGTAGACCCCCCTCATGTTTGGGAGGGGGAACGGGGGACTGATCACTCCCCGAGTTTCGGCCGAGTACCTCTCAGCAGTGGAGAGAGAAACCCCGAAAACTCTTGGTATGGCGGAATAATAAATGAGAAGTCTCAGTTGTGGTTTAATGGGCCAGATGGGAGGTTGTTTGTCTGAATGAAAGATGTGTGTATGAATTGCATGGGTATTGCATTTCCTACGTCCATGCTGTTGGAACTTCCAGGTGGCTAGGTCAATACCAGAGTGGCTGGAGTCAAAACCCCTTTGTGTGGGTGCACAGGACCCCCTTCACCCGTGCGTCAATCCCATCCCCATTGTGTCTTGTCTGGAACTTGGGAGGAAATGGGTGGGGAGAGAACCGGCAGAGCCTCTGGGCTGTATGTTAAAGAATTTAAAGGAGGATTCAGTGGAAACTTACTATTGCCGCTGTAGTGTGAAGAAAAAAAAAATGGTTTGTTTCCTCTCTAGTTGTCTCTCGGCGTTTGAAGCCATTTCCTGAAGCCCCTCCTCCTTGGGCTCTCTGTTGTTTTAAGCCAGAAGTTCACTCAGCCAGAGGCTGGGAAATGGCAGAAATGAAGTCAGTGCAAAAACCTCAGGAGTTAATGAGAAATAGTGAGGAAGCAATGCAGAATCTCATTGTTTTCTCTAAGTGTAAGGAAAAAGCCTGATGTTGCAATTCAGGCAGTGGGAGTTTCAATCCAAAGGGCTTCAAAGAGCTATTACTATGTCAAATGCTATAATTAACTGGAAAGGAATCCCTTTGTCCCATGCTAAAGGCAGTGGGAGCAACTCTCAGCCTGACAGAAAGTAAGGCGGAGATTTAATGGGCCGGCAATTAGCAGTTAAAGGGTTTCAGGGAAGAGCGAGGAAAGGCTAGCTCTTATAAATGGTGGCTGCATCTGAAAAAAAAAAAAAGGAACTCTGCACTCACCAGGAATTCCCCCTCACCCTTCCCTGTTGAAAGAGAAAGAAGACAGAGGCCTAGATTGGGAAGAAATCAGTGTGCAATTTGCAAGCAGGAAAAGGCCAGTCCTTTCTAAGTCAATAAATAGAAAGGAGGAAGTTGGGAAGTTCAGGAATGATGGACTTAAAAGCTGTAAAACTCTATCTGACAATGAGTTTTTGGAGAAGCAGTTGACATAGGAATCTTGAACACATGGGAATTGTAGTACCTGAATAAGTTTCCCCCAAGGACCCTTGGGAATTCCAATGCAAAAGAACAGAGAAGTAGAGCCCCCACAGAGGCTCTGAAGCTGCCTCAGCAGCTCTTTAGGAGACAGATGGGGAGGGGAGCAATAATACCAGCAATAAGGAGTGAGAGCTGCTGCCAGCATCAAGAGGCTTCCTGGAGGAGAAGCGATGTGAAATAGCAGCCCTCCCCCCAGCTGAGGCGCCGGCCAAGGAGGCTGGGCAGGTGACGGGGGGGGAGAATGGTATGCGGAGGCTGCTCCAGGGATGTGAGACTTTCCCCCATGAGCGGCGAAGACTGGAAGGAATGAGCACCATTTCACCCCCTCCCTTCTTAGTTCATCTGATGTTTGGAATTTTAGAACCAGGCGAAAAAAGGAAATAAAATGCAGCAGAGCCAAGCGGCTGACAGAAAAAGCTAGTAGGGCAGCCAAAAGTTCAGGAGCTGCAAGGGGTTGAAGAGGGCAAAAAGGAGCAGCTCAGCAGCCTACAGCCATACCACCCTGAACATGCCCGCTCTCGGCTGATCTCGGAAGCTAAGCAGGGTCGGGCCTGGTTAGTACTTGGATGGGAGACCGCCTGTGAATACTGGGAGCTGTAAGCTTTTGTAAAATCCAAAATAAGGTAGAGATCAGAAGGTGAGAAGGTGGTAGAAGACCCCAGAAGAGGAAGAGGGTCTCTGAGAGTGTGCCAATGTGCCCAGTGTGGGCAGAAGAGGCATAGGCGAGAAAAATCTGGACAGATGGTGAAGACAGTCAGAGATGGATGTGGATATGTGGTGGATGTGGAAGAAGACAGCAGGGACCAAGTGAGAGGTGATGTATGATGAGAATCCTTTTGTGGAAGACGATAGCAGAACTCCATGAACAATGTCAGTGGTCGGCAGTTAAGAGGAAAAGTTTTGTTCCCCGCCCCATAAACTGAAAAGGGTAAGGGCTCGGAGTTGTGACATTCTGGTGAGAAACGTTGCCAGCAGAAGTATGGAGAATACGGGAAAGGGCCGAGTCAGAACTGCAAAGTAGCGCCCCCTCACCAGTTCCCGATAAGGTGGAAACTGGAAAGGCTCCCTGGCGCAGTCCCAGTGGGATGGAGGAGGTGATGGAGCACCCCTACGAGCAAGCTGGGAGAAGAGGTGACGGCGCACCTCTGAGTTGGGAGGGAGAAAATAGGGAGCATTTCTGAGAGACGATAGAGCGCCTCTCCAGTTTGGAAGTGGAGTTGCAGTTAAGGGACTCTGGCTGAAGAAGGCAGAGAAGGAAAAGAGATGCAAGCTGTGAGACAGCTAACAGACCGACAACAGCCCTGAAAAAGCCCACACATCATACAGGCTCAAACAACAGACCTGCATTTGTCCACAAGATCATCAAAGATTAAACTACTGTGCTATGAATCACCCGGAGGAGTCACATTGTGCCTGCAGACCTCAGAATTTAAGGAAACTGGAGAAGATGAAACAAAAATCCTAAAGACATAGTAGTTCAACGTGTGTGGCCCAGATAACAGCCCTGGCTATGTTTTTGGACTGGATGCCAGCACAGGGCAAGTGGCATAATACCACAATTCATCTCAGCCCATTTTATAGAAACCTCTCATTCTCATTCCATGTGCAGCCCACAACAAGAGGAACCAGGAGTGTTTTTGTTTTTTCCCAGAGCCCCATCATGATGGGGAAGAAGATGCAGTACACACCTCATAGGGTCATAAAGTTGTCACCTTTCAGCAAAAGCCCTTTTGGATGGATTAAGGGAACATAACTCTACAGGAAAGAGTTAGTGCGTTAGGGAAAGCTCTGAGTATGACAAGGGAGAAAATGTTAAAATAGGGGCTTCTTTCCCTACAAGCACAGGCACACCCTCTCAAACCAGGAGACATGGGTGAAGGATTGGGGGCAACCTGGACATGGGTGGAGGAGACCTATCAGGTAGTGGTGACAACCCCCACTGTGGTAAAGGTGGCCTGGATGCTAAACTCGGGACTCATGCATCATTCTATGTATGATCAGATTTTGAATATGGAAGAATATCATGGGTTGAGGTTGGTGTAGGAAGGGCAGGAAGTCTGGTTTGCCTATTTTATTACTAGGGATTGGAAGGTATGTGTATATGGCAAATAGGCATGCCCAGGGAAATGTCTCAATGTTAACTTCTTTCCAGTTACAGCATAGGTTTTACTGAGTTGTGTGAGAAAAGGGAGGTTGGTCCTCCATAGTCAATTCTGGAAAGCAACCAGTTTTTACAATGGCAAATAGGTATATGGATCATCTTCTGGGATGAAATGATTTGGCCCCTGAGGGAATCACTTTTCACTCGGTGCACCAATTGATATAGTTTGGCTGGCCAAAAATGAAAAGGATTCACAATAAAAGCAACAGGTACATGACAACACATGATCCCCATGGAGGGAATTGGTTTTCATGTAAGGCAGGTGCGTTGTTGGCTGTCAGCCCAGCATGAAACTATCTCTTCAGTTGTGAAGGGGTACTCAGCATTTTGGTAAAATACAACCTGTTGTCATTATGTAAATGAGTTGAATGCAAAAGAGGGGAAAATGCATTTTGAAGTATACAATATTAGAAGAACATTCTAGTGGTCTGCAGGCATGTGGACATGATTATTGGGTTCCCTAAGTAAGTATGGGTAAAAGCACTCGGCATGTTAAAAAGTGTTTTCTAATCTGTAATGCTCAAGTCAATGGAAGGAGAAAGCTGGAGGTTCCAAAAGGTGGTTACAGAAAAGGGGGGTCAGAAGAATTCTGGGCTAGATTGTATAACTGGCACGCCGGAGGCTGCCAGGCGTCATACATCAGACCCAGCAACTGCTGAGGAATAGAAGATTGGGGCTAGATTTCTGCTGGGGTTACACCAGGAAGCTAACCTCTCTACGCACAAATCAGACCCCCTCCGTTATTGGGAACAGTGTGTAATGTGTGTTAGTGAATCCTAATGCTGCTATGTAGTTTGCTGTTATATATTACTTGTGCTATAAGGAAGTAGGAAATAGTACATGCTTGAAATTGCAAAGTTTTGAATTTAGCATGAAGGGGGGAATGAAGGGGTTAAATCCAATGCCACTTGAATAGGAAAAATAAGCGAATTGAATTGTGCCTCTGAGTAAATTGCAGATGTCTTTGTCTTGTCTCAAATTTTAGGAATGGCCTTGCAACACTCAAAGGTCTGGGAACTAAATGGGAGTAGGCATACTCCCTCATTTTGACTACATGCATCATTTTGTATCATTTTCTAACTAACTCTTTGTTCATCCCTGTGCCAGTCAATGATGTAATGGAAAAGTTAACTAAAGATCTTTTTCTTCAGTGATGGGCGGGCTAAATAAATGATTGATTGCTGACATAGAAGGCAAAAGGTATATAGTGATGCTACCTCAATTAATTGACACAACAGTTCTGGGATAACTGTTGTCCTTGCACAAGTGAATTGTTAAACAATAAAATGGCTTTTTGATTTTTCCCTGGAAACCTGGTCTTCGTCTCTTTCCTGGCCACAACACCTACAGGAACCAGCTTACATCTACTTCCATGATTGTTTTTACACAAGAGATGGTGGTGGTGGTAGTGATGATGAGTTGCGAATGAAAAAGAAGTACAGCAGGGGGATTTTCAAAAGAAAACAGCCTGAGGACAAAATGTAAAGAACCCTCCCTTCCAAAAAGAGAAGGTGCCCATTCATTCAAATGGCAGCCACAGCCTCAACATTTTTGACACAAAAAAGTGTGTGAAAAGATTTATGAAACTGCACACAGTACATATATGTGTAGTACGTTCAGCATACATATATTGCTGCTATGTGCCTTCAAGACATTTCTGATTTATGATGACCTTCAGGTGAATATATCACAGAGGGGTTTCTTGAAAATATTTGTTCAGATGAAGTTTGCCACTGCCTTCCTCTGAGGTTATTCTCCAGGAGCACCAGTATCTCTTACAAATGTTGTTGTTGTGTGCCTTCAAGTTGTTTGTAACATTCAGGAACCCTAAGGCAAGTTTATCACAAGTTTTTCCTGGCACGGTTTGTTCAAAGATGGATTGCCATTGTCTCACTCTGCAGCTAAAAGATTTGCCCAAGATCACCCACTGAGTTTCCATGGCCAAGTGGGGAGTTGAAACCTGGTCTCCAGAGGCACAGTCCAGCACTCAAACCACTACACCTCATGGGCTCTCACATGTGTAACATATACTAGATAAAACTTGTAGGCTCAACTAGCATAAATCCCCTGACTCAATGGGATTTACACCAGTACTGATTTGCCATTTAGCCATTGTTTGAATGGGTCTAATTGGGACAACCAATTTAAACCATAATTTGGTTTCAATCAGAAAGGATGGCAGAGAGAGACAGAGAGAGAGCTCTCCAAGAACTCTTTTGTAAGAAATGGATGGCAAATCCTTTTCTTGCCATGAAGCAAGAAAATAAGTGACACAAATTCTATGCAATATGCCATCATTTTTATAAATGTCATAGTGTGGTGTAGTGATTTGAGCACCGGACTACAACTCTGGAGACCAGAGTTTGAATCCCCACTCGGCCATGGAAACCCACTGCACGATCTTGAGAAAGTCACACACTCTCAGTGTCAGGGGAAGGCAAAGATAAACCCCCTCTGAACAAATCTTGCTGAGAGAACCTGATAACATGGTTGCCCGAGGGTCACCATTAAGTCAGAAATGACTTGAAAGCATGTATCAACAGCAGCAGCAGTATCAACACTATAAGACAATTCTTTGTTTTCTTTCTTTCACTCTCAATTCTTCTTCAGCATTAACTGATTGACTCAATCGGTTTCAAAATGTCTGCTGCATGATTGACAATTACCTATATTCATTCTTCCAACTGCTTAATTTTATTGCATTGTTATTTTTAACTAGGTATTTCTACTCTTGGTGTTCAGCTTACTACAACTGCACCTAATAAGGATTTGGTGATATAAAGGAAAAGTGGGCCTATTCATTCAATTTAATGTGGCATTCTTAAGTAACTGAAATGTTAAGGGGAAATGCTGTTTTCTCCCAATGAAATATTTTATATTATATGTAGAACTCATGTACAAACAGGAATATATGCATCAATCGTAGAGTATGAAGGGCTAAAATGATCACATTCCTACAGCTCTTCCTGGTATCATTTGAAGTGAACAACTTTTTCTATCAGCAGTTGTGGAGCCTTCTAGGCCTATTTCAAAGACTTCCAGTTAATTAAAAATATCACAAAGAAAGCCAAAGGGAAAAAATGTTCCTTTGTTCTGAATGATTCTTAAAATGTATAATTCTATTTGTAATTAAGATTTGAAATAAATTGTCAGAGGTCATAGTTGAAGTTTAAAGCTGTAAACAAAACCTTTGCTTATTTCCTTGTAGCTTACAGAAAAATTATCTTTCATTTTCTTCCACCTTTCATCATTCAAAAACAACATGAAACACATGTTCTCATTTTGAAACACTGACAAACAAATATGAACATAAATATTTATTTTTAATTGTCATTAGCTGCTTTATTCTTCAGTATGTGTCGATTTCTGTTAAAAGTTGCATACTGAATTATTTACAGCCCTATTGCTTTGTTGCTCCAGTTTGGAAAGCTTTTGAAAGTATGCAAAGAACTTGTAACACAAAGCCAGAATACAAAAAAAACAGCAGGATTTAACTAAAAACGTCACTGCATTCCACATGAACTAGAACTTGTGATGGATTTGAAAGTTCTGCTTCAGGTAGAATCCTTCCCAGATTCTTGGCATAAAGCTTCAGAAAATTACTTTTTTGGACTACAGCTCCCAGAATCTCACAGCCAACTATCTGAATTACAGATATTGTAGCTCTAAAAACTAACTTTTTCCAAGTTCTCAGCTGGAAGGATGATAAATTATAGCTTCATGTGAAATTTCCTATTGACAGAGTTATCTTCAACAGGATTATCTTGAAGCAATGGACTCTGCCTCCCACTACCCAAATTTCTCGAGTGCACTGAGCTGCAAAGGGATCACATGGCACAATTTTCAAAATTGCATGTTTCAGTATATGTGAGGAGATACAGGAGAGTGAATGTGATGCCAACCCTAATCTTCTCCAAATCAAAGAAACCAATGGACTTATTATACTGACTTAATCAGCAAACTTAGCTATGTACTTTATTTCTTCTGGCAGACCACATTGAATCCTCAAAAACAGGCTAGAGAACCTGTGGCCTTCCAGATGGCATTAAATTCCAATATCCATCAGCCTCTATCAATCTGACAGATGCCAATAGATTTTCCAACCTTGTTCAAACTTACTGTAAATAGCAGTTCCTCCACTAATGCTGCAACATATCAAGAAGCTTCTGGGTCTGTGGAACTGGGCAAATAGCCATTCAAGACTCTCTTATGGAATGTAGAATGGTCATTTCATACTCATCCATCATGATGTTAAGGTGAGTACAAATATAGGGTTATTATGAAATTAAAAGCCTATTAGGTGGAACAATATAATCTCTTCAGTCTAGTCTTTGAGACCAAGCCACAAACTTTCTAATCATGACTGACAATGTGGTCCTAATGTGGAACATGGTCATTGGCAATTATATTACAGCTAAAACCCATTATTTAACTATCCAGAGCATCACAGATAGGTGTCTCTTATGTTCTATGAAATCAGTAGATTTCACACTTTCTTTCAGAGTACCAGTATTCCAGTAAACTTTCCAGGGATTTCTCAGTAAGCAGTTCAGTAATGACAGACAAACTGTTGAAAGACAGTTTGCCTAGCATTACTGAGCTTCCAGTACAACACGCTATTACAAAGGAGTGTTGGATAGCATCTAACCTGCACTGGCAATTCAAGATGGGCAAAGGTGAGCTCCCCAACAGACCTGGTCTAGTTGCCTACACAGAATACATTCAATAAAACACTCTCCAATTTTTTTACAATGCATTGGTCTTCCATGGCAGAATACATTTATACCAGAAAATTATTTCAGTACTTGTCACTGTCATTTTAAACCCTCTGGGCCCCCAAACTGATCAAACAGTGTATTATAAGCTCAAACCAATTGACTACAAAAGTCAGTTTTAGAATAGTTTCTTTAAAGATGTCCTAAAAGAGTCCTTGCTCCCCAGGTTTATGCAGTTTATGGAGAACATTTCACCCAGGTACTTCAGAGTCACTACCTACAAAAACCAGCAGAGATTATATAACCCAAAGAGAGGATGCAACATTTTTCCAGTTCATTTTTCCCCCAGTTCAATACATCATCAGACTTAAGCAAAAACATGTTAAAAAATCTTGAAACCATCCTGTTAAACACAGATGTTCCACATTAATGTCACATCGTTCAAGAGAAAAGAAAGAAATGAAATAGTAAGACAGAGATGAGAAAAAATGTAGCCATTCTGATCCCCAGAAGAAGGTGTTAAATAAAAGAGAGAGTAAATCAGGATACACACACTCAAAGTGATCAAAATAAACTTCTATAATCTCCTCATTTCATCATACTGCACATCTTCATTTGCTGATGGTGCAGAATGCATTGGAAAGCATGCACCTAATTACAATAATTAGAGAACAGGTTTTCAATAGGGAACTGCTCTCCTAGGCAGGTACCAAAAAAAGTCCCAAACACATCACAATGAAAGCACCTGGATGGCAGGTTCTTCTGAATACAGGTCCATTACATAACTGCCTATTGCTAGAAAAAGTAGCAGGTTGTAGTTTGAATACCATCATGAAAGCATAATGAATAAGACACATCAGATCTGGAACAAGTATTCTATCAGCTCAATAGCTTTTCATCAAAGCTAATATCCTGAAGAACCACAACTACCATTAAGAATACCAAAGCATCAAAATCTGTAATCCATGGACCATGTCACAGATGGCTAGCTGGACTTAAACACACAGTTGTGAATTTGCAGGAGAGAAAAACCCACTGTATTAGAAGAGTCATTAAGAAACAAGGATTGACTCTCTGGCTGCAAACTGAAGTTTGTGACTGTGCACTGTATTATATATACGCTCTCTATGTTGAGGTGCGCAAAGGTAAATCTGGTAAATCTGTGGGCAAACAGCAGTAGATCATCAACTATTTATGAAGGGCAACTACTCGCCTACTCCCAGATATTTAAGAATGTCAGGTCCCTGGTCCATAAAGTGGAGTGAGGGAAAGGTTAGTCATGTCTTTAAAGTCCAGTAACTAACAGTCTGGTCCTATGCACATTTATCTGGAAATAAACCCTGAAAAAGCAATACAGGCATACCTCAGTTAACAAAATCTCTGTCAAATAAGCTCTTTTGTTTTTAAACAAAGTTTTCTTATTCCTTCCAGTCCCCCTTTTGATTTGTTCTCTGTCTAGGTGGACTTCTTTTCTTTCTTAGCAGCATCAGCACAGGTAGGATAGTAAAAGAGACTGGAAAAACATAGGCCATTTCTTCATGATGGCACTGTCCCCGTGTGGGGACGTGTTGCTGCTGGTCCACGAGTTGTGCTTTCACATAAAGTCATCACAGTCCCATTGTCCATATGTCCCCAGCCATCACAATCATGGGATATTCCATTATGCACAATGCTTTCATCACTCGTGGCCATGTGGAAAGGGCAGAAGCGCGATCTAGGTGCTTCCTTCCCCAGTGCAGCACAGGAAGTGCTTGGCTGCACTGTAGAAGGAAAGAGTGAGTCCTTCATATTACCCTTCTGCAGGCAGCCAGCAGGGTGCAGAGGGGAGTGTTTGGGTCACACTCATGACAGGACAGCAATGGAACGCAGTAAGGTGTGGAAAGGGCCATAGACTTTTGACGTTGGTATACAGCAGTGTGTCTGCAGTCTACAAAGCAATATAACTTGAGCTGGAAAAGAATGAGATTCTGCTCTAGCTGATTCTGCTTTAGCCATGTGTGCCTGCCTACAACAAGGAAGGTAAATAGCATCTGCCTCCAGAATCCAACATACCACCTACCCTCCAGCACATTAAAGAAGTATAGATCTTTAAGTGTGGACACCAAAATGTAAATCATAAGAAAAGTAGAGGCTGGTGAAAGAAAAAGAAACCATCCTTGGATGTAAATTGGAAGACACTTTCAGGTGATTTCTAGAAGGCTGAAAACATTTTTACTTACCTATGAAAGGCTCACATGACCTGGTTATTTCATTTCACACATGCTTATTGTTAGTTCTGAATAAATAGTTTGTTGAAACACATTGAAGTGCTCTTCATTTTTGTGATGCAGGAACCTACCCCTATTCTTTCCATGCGCTTTCTGCCTCTGTCACCAAATTTTTAATTAAAGAAGTCAGGCTCAAGAACACATCTACTTGATTATCTGAGGTATACCTGTAATCATATGCACACTGACATGGGAACAAACCCCACTGGACTGCGTGTTTATCCCTGAGTGAAAAAGCATCGGATTGACTGTGAATAGTGGCAGGTGGGAATGTGGTTACTGTCTTGGGCAAATGAGAGAAGAGGGTAGAAATTGCTGCATCTGCTACGTGGATTGGCCTAAATCCTATTTTTAGTCCCAACAAGAGGAGAGCTGCTGAAGCAATGGGATTTACCTATGTGTTGATTCACCATCCAACAACTGATTGAATAGGTCTATTCTAGTTAGGACCCAACCAAAAAGGTTGCCAGCCACACATACACAAATAGACCAACATATACACATGCTTCTAACACTTGGACACTTCCCCCATTTAGTGCCCCCAGAAGTTTCCAAGCACTACTGATTTCCTGGAAGTCACTTCTATAAAAATAACTGGCACTCCACTCAATGTCAATTCTAGCTGAAATACTGAAAGCCACGGCTAATTCACCTACCAACTTCAGCTAAAGTTTTGATACAAGACTCTACGGAAGATTTCTGTGCTGGATTTGGCCAGGTGCAGTTGTAAATTCTAAATGCAGACTGGAGCAACTGAATAAAAACAGGCTGGTGTGTCTGAAAGAAAAAAGGTTAACACAATTTTATAATTTAAAGTATTTTTAAGATAAGTACATGTTGCCTTGTGTTCTGGTACAACACAGAAACATAGGCACTTTCATTCATTTATTTCATATACTCAGTACCACTGCATTAAACATTCATCTGTATGTATAGATTCAGCATGATTACATCCTTCAAAGTATAAACACATGGCATGCTTTTAGGTGAACAATTCATGGGGAATAAACTATCTCTCTATATCTAACTAATCATGGCGCTAACTAGGAAGGCATAAATACCTGACTCCAGAATAATGTCAGTTCAGCTTGGCTTTGCAGGGTTTCTTAACACAAGATAACTGAATTAATCTTAGAATTCTTTAGTTATATCACAACATCTATACAGCTCATGCACAATGAAGCATTTTCCCATTCTTAACCACATATCACCCCACACGGCCACCCCAATGTTTGTTTTGGCAGGTACTCCAGAAGCAGAGAGTATTCTTAGCGGTAACAGGGTTAGCATGTTCTTATAAGACCAGCACTCCTCAGAGATGCTAGGAAAACACAGGGGCCTCAGTCCAGTTAGCATCAATAAGAGTTGACCCACAGAATCCATGAAACTAAGGGTTGATTTACCAAGTTCCAATTAATTCAGTGGGTCTACTCTAGTCAAGACTATGAATTGCATTTAGGCCATGGTGACAATATCAAATGAAATATTTTCTTTCCCATGGGTGAAGGTAGGTAGCAGCATTTGTGGCTGCTGTTGTTATTAGTAGGTACTTCCCCTTCATATGAGAGGAGAAATGTGAAATAAATCAAGGCACTTACCACCTGCCTTAATATGACACTAATGGCCCACAAGAAAGTTTAAGAAAGGATCTTGGTGGTGGGTGGGAAGTTCTGTTGGGGCCTGACATGCAAGACCTTCACTCTAGCTTGATTGTCTCACTGCCCGGCTATACTCCAGCAACCCATGGGTGAGAAAGGATGAAAAGAAGCAGGTTGGGCATCTAGCTTGGGCCACAGCTCAGTGGTAGCACAGATTCCTTTCATGTAGAATGCCCCAAGTTTATTTATTTTATATATTTAGAGTATTTTATACCTCACTCCTCAGCCACCAAAGCTCTCAGAGCAGCTTGCAAATTGTTAATTTGACAGTTCCTTGCCCTAAGACCTACAATCTATCCCTGGCATCTCCAGTTTGAAAAAGGATCAGAAATGTAGGCTAGTTCCTATGTTCCAATCCATGCCGTACCCTTGTAATAAAAACTTGGAGGTACGGACACCGGGACTTCAGTATCGAGATGTAAGTTTTAATACTGACTAGAGAATGTCAGACTCAAACTGAAGAAGAGTACTGTAGGAAAGGAGATTTCTGGATTGTGACTTTTGAATTCCCCATCAAATATGCAAAACTTTGAGTGCCCTTTTTAGCGCTCCAAGGCAGAATGTATTTTTTAATGAAAAATGTAGTTAAGTATTACAATTTTATTAATTATTCTAATTATGAATTATTTAAGTGTATGAAATGTTTCTTATTGTATTAATTTTATATGTCATGTTAATGGAAATGAATGCATTTGTTAATATTCTGTTGCACTATGACAGTGGTTCTCAACCTGTGGGTCCCCAGATGTTTGTGAACTACAGCTCCCAGAAGCCCTGAGCATTGACCATAGTGGCTGGGGCTTCTGGGAGCTGAAGTCCATGAACATCTGGGGACCCACAGGTTGAGAACCACTGCACTATGACATGGAAGACTAAAACAGGTATTTGTCTCAGAGTTCTTTGTCCTTACCTGCAAGCTTGTGCTGTTGTCTGAAAACGGAGAATTGAAGAAGCCGCTGACTATGTTCATTACTGGTTCGGTGACATACTTCTCCAGAGATACATCAGCATGCTTTCTGTCTGTGGTTGTGTTACAAACCTATAGCAAAAGGAGTATAAAAACAGAGCAGATGTTACAGTTCCTATTCATTTATCTGATTTCAAGGGGAAAAAATGCACAGTTTATTGTTAATGGAAATGCACGTTATCAGATGTGTACTTTTCATGCATCACTGAGAACAATACAGATACATTAAAGCTGACTTCTTGAGTCTTATACATGTGTCTGAAACCACTCCTTAAACCCAGTTCCAAGTGAAGCTTTCCACTGGGTTGAAGACAACAGAATGCTCAACTCTTATCAAGTTGTACATATTCTATAAACATGAAAGCCTTAGCGGCAAATGATAAGATAACAACTGCTTATCGGTAGGTGGATTTGTGCCACAAAATGCTCTTTGGTTCATGGACTACTTCCTGGGGAATAGGAGGTCTTGTGGGAATACAGTTCTAGAATTTATGGTTATTACAGCTTCCCCTGCAATTTTTCTGAGATACAGACACTCTCCTTCCTGGAACATATTATTACACACACACACACACACACATTTCTAGCATACAATATCATATGCATTTGATACTGAGGATATATCAAATTTAAAGATTAAGCAATCAGGTCTTAGTAGCCTTTGGTAACTGTCTATACCATTTATCCATACCATAATGCTTGCTTAATAAAGTCACGTTGATTTATGTAGGACAAGGATTAGCTGAGAGAGAATTCTGCTCCCAGAAAAGATATACCAAAACCTTTCTGTTGATGGGGGAGAGATCTGACTGAATAGCTGCTGAAGGGTTCTTTCTCTAAATGCTTGCAAAGCTTTTGTAGCTTTTTCTCATTGTGTTAACAGGCCTTCTTAGAGTCCTGAGAGCAAGGTGAAACTGATATACCTGAATCATACAAAGGGTGTCACAGTCCAGAAAAAGTAAAAAGAATATCCTCACCTATTCCTGTTTTTAAAAAATAAACCTAGCAGTCTTTAAGATTTGGATAGCCTGACTCCTCCACTTAAGACCCAAATAGAAGAAAGCATTTCTGACAGTCTCCACTAACCACAAAGATTGGGAGGGGGGGAGTTAAATGAAAAAGAGCTGCTAACAAGGAAAGAGAATGATAATATTACATAGCTACAAGGACCTCTGGCAAAGAAAAACACTCCCCCTCCCCGTAATACTTATCCAGGAGAGGACAAGTGAAACTCTGGTTGTATTAAGTGATACTACTGAAAATTCAGACTATTTTTTTTTCCCCCACTACAAGGCACAACCGGAGAAAGACAGTCTGAAGGCCTCAAGCATGAAAAAACCTTGGTGAAAAAACAACACCAGTCATTTTTGTTAAAGGGACAGTATGGATTGCATTGCATTGTTTATGTTTATTCGTTACCTAAAGCTAAAGAAGGTCCATGGATATTGCTCTTGGGAGGATAAGTGTACTGTCTACCTAGGACACTGCACTCTTTCATGATGAATGTGTGGAAAAAAGGCAATTGTAGAGGCTGAAGCACAGAGAATCCCTCCATTTATAAATTGTTACCTAGTTTCAGTTACTCAGCAGTTCAAAACGTGAGACATGAAATTTTCCAGAGGCTTCCTAAAGATGAGTGAGCACAAATTAAGTCAGGGGCAACAAACCCTCAAACTCATAGAATGAGAATGCATAAAGAAACATATGTTTCCCCACTTTATAAAGAGACCAAGTGGGCCAGGCCATATTTGTACTACCCAGTTGTCTGAACTGATATTCCATTATGGCATACATCAGGATTTAGAATCACCACACAACATTATTTAATTATTTATATACTGCATTCTGCATGACTCCAGGCAAGGCTTATAAAGGCTAAAACAAGACAGAGCAAATAGAACAAAACAAAACTATGATTACAAAAAAAAAAGTTAAAACGTAATTAAGCAAGCTCTCATGTTACAACCCCTTTACTTTTAAAAGTATAAAATCATTTAAAAAATCACAAAAAAACCCACAACAGTATTTATTTATATGTTTACATGAATGGATAATTATCACAGAATAGAGTACTGCAAAAGTCTTAGTGTTCAACTGCACATGACACTGAATGCTAGAGGAAATTGATGCTGGTTCAACTAATCGATTTTGGGCTGTCTTTTGTGTGACAAACTCAATGTGTAATCTAAGATGCAAAATGATATACGTTTTTAATAGTTGGAGAAATTACCTGTAATAGGAATGATGAAATCATTGCTGCTGAAAAGGACAGAAATGTAACTTTTGAACATCCACAGCTAGCTATAGTTACCAGAGTAAGGTCCTAGCTCAATGGAACCCCATCCTACCAGGGATACTATTACGGCACTACGTAATCCTCATGATTGGCATGGTTTAATAGGCAAATATTATTTAATTGGCACTATATTAATTGGCGTTGACATAAATGATACCTGAGGTGATGGAAAGGTCACGCCAGAAGAGGTTGTATACATGAGCTTGCAAGGTAGGTCAGCTGCACCCACCTCTTAGGCGAGCACCCAGTCATTGTCAGGCTAATAGTGCAGCCGCTCTCGAGACAATAGGCTTATGCTAACGAGCTGGACCTCTCAAGAGTTAAATGGGGAAATACCCAATTGTGATTGTTTCAACCCTGACCCCAAACACCTGGATGTTTCCTTATTGGCTATTATGACAGCCATTACCCTTTTGACACCAAAACGCTAAGACCATTAGCACCATCCAGACTTCATTGTTGGTGTTGCTATTGTTCGCTTGGCTGGGAAAGCAATTCACACCCATACTGTAAAAATGCCAGAAAAACTACCACCCATCAGTGCCGCGTGCGAAAGGTGCACCCAAGCCTTGCTCTCAAGGCCTGCCCAGACTGACACCTTTTTGTGTTCAGGTCTGAACAGCCAGGGAGATCTCTGAGTCAAGCCAGGGCCAGGACAAACGCGTCTGTCTCAGTTCTCCCTCTCTGAGCACGCAGTCCCTTCCTCACTCTTGTCCCCACTTGCTTCGTCCTTTCGGGACTCTCCCCTTTTACTGCCTTCCTTAAATCTGCTCTTCTCCCAAATGTAAGGATGAGCAGTGATTTATATTTTCTAAGACTGTGGTACTGTTGGCACTAAGGTCAAGATGATATTATTGGTAGCGTGTATATTCCAGGATTCAAAATAAGACTCTGTGACACTGTTTTAAGGAACACAGAACTTCAAACATTTATTCTAACACTGTTGCTTTAAATATGTTTTGTATCTAAATGTTTATAAACAGCACACCATTCTTCTCTCTCTCTCTCTCTTTCAATTCATTCATTATCTCTCGTACAGCCAATTTCTCAGTTCTCTCTCCCACAGAGCTCTTCAAATCTCCAACCCTCCCCAAACACACCGCAAATCACAGACCCCCTTCATCCACTCCCCAGGCAGTTAAAAACCGTTATTTTCCTCTTTCCATCAGCCCCTCCCCTGGGCTATCCAAGGTTCCCTTTCACCAGCCAATCAGCTTAAACACTCTCAGTTGCCAAGGAGGCTCTGTTGTCAGGACCCCCTCCCACCAGGTTTGGCACACATACCCACAGGATATTTTGGGGGTATAAGTACCCCTGATTTCAGACTGTCCAGTGCAGTCTCTTGCCATTCTGAATGCCACTCTTTCCATCCGATCCCAAACAAGAATGGTCCTTAGGTGCCTAATTAAGCCACACTGTCACTTCTCTTCACTACTATCTGGACTAGTAAATATCACCCAAATCCCTCAACATCCTCTATTCCACTTTCCTCCCTTTCCTTCAGTTAGTCCTTGTGTGTGTGTTTGAGCTTTTGCATGCTTGTGAATCTTACTAATAAAACACATGTTATATTTTTATTCTCTGGCTGGTTCTTTCCTGGGCGACCCTGTAAACATTGGTAGAAAAGATCTCATTAAGTTACCCCTTCTTGCAGCCTCCTAATTTGAGCTAATTATTCCCCACTTTTGAATGGAGGTACAGCCATTGGGTGGACCCCTGAGTCACCCACATTTTGGGGTAACAATACAGTCTTCTTCCCACATTAAGTACAACTTCAAACCCAGCAGTCATAGGCTGACATTGCCAGCTTTTGATCTGTGGCTTCCACCTCTGAGAAAACAATTTTTGCTTCTTCTCTTCATAACAATACAAGGCAGTGGGATAACCAGATTTTTAACCAACAACATTGGAGATATCAGGTAGAATTTAACCACCATCCAGCTCCAACCCAAAGAAAACCGCACAGATAGGTGTCACCAAGAAATGGACTCTACTTGAACCAACAAGCCTAAGGAAACCAGCCAATACCATCAACACCCTGGCAGAGAACAACAAAGAGACCTGCAGACTCACCTTTGTTTAGGTTCATCTGCAGACTCACCTCTGGTCTGCAGACCCACCTTTGTTTAGGTTCATTGTTGACAGCTACATCTAACTTAAGAGCAAACAGCTTGTCATGCTTGTTAGGCTATGGCTTTAGATTTGTTATTATTTCAACCCTATGGAAGAACTGCAAACATTCTAAAATGATTTGTGAAGGCTCTTAGCTGTGACGATGTTTATGAACACCACAAAATTTTCCCTTTCATCTAGACTTTGTAAATTGGGAAGTTCCACATCCTTGCTTGATGCTCAATCTATACTTATCTAGTAATTTTAGCTGAAGTCATACAAAATCATATTTCAACTCAAGGAGAAGCAAGCACACAGATCTGTTTGGAATTTTGTTTTTTCTTTACTTAAGCCAGTCACTGCACCATATCCGTTTAAATGATAAAAGGGCATTCTTTCCATTCTGCAAAAAGTGATCAGCAGATTGGGTCTTTCAGAACTTCCAGGGAGCTCTGGCTATATGTGCACTTTTCTTCACATACTGTGGGCTTTGATACATGAACTCTTGGGTGTTGGGATAATCACTGTGCAAAGGCATTTTTGGAATACAGTGGCAAAATATCTTCCCAGTGCACATTGTAAAAAATAATGTCAACCACTATGTATTCTATAGGAAAATATTCAGAGAAAGGCAGTGAAAATAGTGTGCTATAACAATCTACTTCACTGATTCCAGTGTCTGATACATTTAAAAAGACAGTAACAAATAAACACCAACTTAATCAGAAACATCACACATCATTCTACTTCTTTTCTACAGTATTGAATGGGACATAAATGCGTACCCTTGCCATATCCACAAGAAAGTTCTCAAATAGCTTCCAAATATGATTACTGGTGTAGATTTCCTTCATTTCCACCTCAGTGTCCACATAGCAATGATTGACAAAGTTTACATATGCAATCTTCACCTGGAACATCAAATAAGAAAGCCAGGGAAAACAAAACCATTATCAGAGTCTTTTCTCTTATGCCGAAAATATTTGTCAAACTACTGAGAGACGGAAGGAAGGTAACGTATTTTTAGATACAGACTTAGGGTTATATCACACTAACCTGTTGTTCCACATCAATTGTTTAAGGAAATGAAAACATACCAGTATAGAAACAGTCATTATCACACCTTTCTGCAATAATGCCACACTGCTGGTTTGGTGACACACTGGTGCAATCATTCACACCATCCCAACTAGTCCCACTTGCCTTCCTCTTTCAGAGCGACTAAGTGCATGTACTATATATTTTTTTCTTGTATTGCTGAAACTGCACAGTTGGGGATTTACTCCCTCATTTCAGCATTCTTTATACTGCGGAGCTGCCATTTCCTCCATTGCTATCTTCTGGAGTCACAGCTTCCTGTGCTGCCACCATTACAGTATTGCAATGTCATGTTTAACATGCTAGCATTGCAGCATTGCAGCATTTCACCCTTCTGTGGTCCCTTTCCCCTGTCTTGCCAAGCAATGCTTTGCTTCTATTTTGCTCTTCTGGCAATGCAATTTTCTTTTACTGCTGACATTTCCATGTGCAATGGGCTCACCCTGCTCAAGGACAGGGAAGGGGAACTGACACCACATGACCGCTGCAATATCAGAACTGCAGCAGAATGACACCATCACACCAATACACAGTAGTGGAAATGCAGTTATTGGAGCCATTCACCAGTATTTCCATGAATGAAAATAGCCGATGCAATAATGACTGAAATGTATTTCAACAACGGGAGCATGATAAGGAGAGATCAAAAACAGAACTAAGCCAGTGCAATCATGCAACAAAACAGTGCATGATAAAGCCCTTAACCATTGAAGTGTGGTCTTTTTCTTTTAGTTGTTTTGCTCTTATTATTCCTCATGTGTTGAAATAACACTTTACAGGAGCAAAGTGAAAGATCCCTATTTGACTCAGTTCTTCAGTTGTCCATTACACTCCTCACAAACAGTTGAGGCGTGGGTGTCTTTCCAATATCTTCCACAGTAGAGACTGATGAAAAAAATTCTCTCAGCTTTCTGGAAATTCCTTTATCTTTCCATAGCAGCTGCTTTACTTCTTTATTGTCCATCATTAAAACTGCCTCTGTGCCTGGTTTCCTGCTTCTAATATATCTAAGAACAGTCTACCAATTGGAATGTTGACATGTCTGGTGCACAAAGCCGTTCTATATGACACATGAAACACATCACGTGAAGATAACATTTGAATGTTAGTTTTAATGGCGAAACATTATTTTTGAGACACATCCTATCAGGTGTTGCAAGGGCTGAGCATCTTCTGGATCAGATGATCCCAGAAATCCCCTCTACATCCCAGACACCCCTTCTTGGTTTCTCTCTCCCACCCTGGCCACTACTGACTCTCCCTTCAGTACTCTCTCTCTGTCTCTCTCTCTCTCCTCTCTCCCGCCCCCTGTCCTTCTCTCCCCTCTCTCTTGCAGCACCTTTTTAAACTTCTTCTCTTCTTTATTTCTGCTCCTAAAAGAAGGTGAGCATATACAGAGCAAGATGTAGTCACGCCTGGCCTCTCCAGTCAGTCTCCAGCCCCTGAATGTGACAGCAGCTTCCTGCACAGCATGTCCATCCTCTTCTGAAAAGGTTTTCTTTAAAAAAAAAAGAAAAAAGCATGGCAACTGCACCTGGGGGCCTTTCTAGGGGTGGCTCTGGACCTACAGGCACCATTGTTTGCTGTCCCTGTCTCTGAATCATACCTTTGTGTCACATTTAAATCAACACTTCATTATTTCAGTTAATAGCTTGCTTCCGCCAAATGTCGTGATTTACCTCTTTATTGATAACAATTTAATGCATACCAGAACCTCTGATGCTATTTTTGGCCCAGCTAACTCAGCATGTTGGCTCAGTTGTTGCTTTCTTCTCCCCAGAGGCAGTGAAAATGTTCTTATAATTATTCTTCACTTGCTGTGCTGTAAAGTCTAGCTTACCTCAGGTATGCAGTCATCATGAGTCACCACCCTCACTATGTCATCCAGTGGAAGGAGGGAATTACATTTGATCTCAGTGTAGACATTCTTTCCTTCTGTACATGCCGCCAGCAGTTCCACCAGGGTAATGTGGTAAGCCAAAGGCCCGCTCTCATCCACTCTCTCTCTCTCAGAGCACATCATTTGGAGAAGTATTGGAAATGATGCTCTGTCATTATAAAACACCAGCACATCTTCACCCCCATTGACTAGCTGAAATGATAAAAAGAAATACTTACTCATTTAAATGGTTCCAGTTCCCCCCTTCTTTAACTTTTACTCTACAACACATGTAATGCCATGTAACTGGACTATTCTATAAAACTCTGACCAGCAATTAGATCTGTCAGAGGATCACTATGAAAATCACACTGACAATGGGAGTACCAATGTCCTGGCCATCACTTCTCCAAGGTATTCACTTAGGAATTTCATTGTCACAGATGCCATTTGCTTCACAATAGAGATGGAGGAGAAAGATGTTCAGTTTGCAGTCACCAAATTTGCCTTTCCCAAACCCACAAGCAAAGAGAAATACAGTTCATTCATTGGAACGAACTTTTTTTTTTTTAAAAAAAAAATTGCAATGCTATTTTCCAATAAGTGTGTAAAAAATGTGTTTTTCAGGGAATACGCACTTAAAAGTGCATTGTCAATTGCTGTCAAGTTGGCTTCAACTTCTAGTAGCCCTGTGAACGAAACACTCCAAGGCACTCTATTATTAAGAGTGGTGCTGAGGCCTTGCAGCTCAGAGCTGTGGTTTATTAAC
This sequence comes from Iguana delicatissima, assembly GCA_948472985.1. Classification (NCBI taxonomy): domain Eukaryota; kingdom Metazoa; phylum Chordata; class Lepidosauria; order Squamata; family Iguanidae; genus Iguana; species Iguana delicatissima. The sequence goes on along the minus strand of CAOKZL010002477.1, from coordinate 149,659 downwards.
TGAGTATCTCTCTTTTCCTACGGTTTTCTGCTGCCTCTTTTCCTGTTGCTTTCCACTTATCTTTTCAAATATGTCATCCCATAGTTTATTCAAAGTACAATAGCCTTAGTTTAGTCATTTTGCTTCTATGGAGAGTTCAGCCTTGATTTGCTCCAGGACTCATTTATTTGTCTTTTTAGCAGTCCATCATATTCATAAAGCTCTCTTCCAGCACCACATGTCAAAATAGTTCATTCTTTTCCTATCAGGTTTCTTCACTGTTCAACTTTAACAACCATACATAGAAACTTGACATGCAATGGTGTGGACAATCCTGACTTTGGTCTTCAATAATATATCTTTACACTTGAGGATTTCATCTAGTTCCTTCATAACTGTCCTTCCAAGCCCTAGTCTTCTTCAAAGGTCTTGACTAATCTCCATTTCTAATAATGAGTGGGTCAAAGTTTACTAAATCATTATGCAGGATCTTTGTTTTGCACTTTAAATTTGTGCAAATCATATGTGGTCATTATCCTGCCTTTGTAGTTTCTTCCTTGAGTTTTCTCAACCGTCATTCTAAGTTTTTACTATTTTCTGCAAGTAATCTGCCTATCAAAAACTGCTGATGTTCCTTCTTGTAGTGTGTGCACTTATTTAAAGATTTTTTTCCTAATGTGTACATTTTCTTCACTAACTAAACTGTGTTTGCATGTATTTTTTAAAGGTATGAATCTTAGTTAATACATTTTTAAAATATTTCATTTACATTTCATTTCTCAAAAGTATTAATATGCCTCACAGATTTGCAGATTCTTGAAGTGATGCACATTTTTATTTGCAACAATTCTTGGGACTTGTCAAATCCCAAAAATATTTTCCTTACCTACTGTCAGATGGCCAGGTTTTGGCTTAGAAACCTACCCCATTAAATAGAAAATTATGCAAAGTGCATAACCATACTGTAAAAAACAAACTTCTGTCTATTCCAGAAAAGATCAGCTATGGAAGCAGGACTTCCTTAGTTATGGTACCTTCATTTTACAATTCACACCTCAAGGAAACTCATCAGGTTTCATCCCTTCAGGTTCTTTGAACACTGATTAAAATGTTTTATTCCTTCAACTGTATCATGGGAGGAGGATTTTTTATTTAGTGGTAGGGAACATGATTGCATCAGAAAAGTCCCAGGTTCATTCTGTGGTATCTCCTTAGAAGTGGTGGGAGACTTGTGTCTGAAACTTTGAACAGACACTCACTTCATGTTAGCAGAGCTAATCCTGAGCAAGTAGGATCAGTTGTTTGGGTTAGCAGAAGTCAGCTCTCTATTGTGGTCCAGGCAGACCTTAATCCCTGACCCTCCTTTTTACTATGTTGATCTGGCTTTATTGTTCCTTTTCTTGTTGTAAATTGTATTCAAACTGCTTTAGACAGCAATATCAACCATTCCAGGATTCAATGAGATGGTGATGGTGGGCAGGAGCGTAAAAATTGCAGTCAAGCAGTCAAGTGACACAGACAGATTTAAAAGCCCACTCTTGGATATATTCAAAAATTGAATTAATAAGGGGTCAACTTCCTGTGGATTTTAGAAGTATTTGTAAACTGCTTTTTATGCCTCACATTTTAAGAGGGCCAGCATAGTGTAGTGATTTCAGCACTGGGCTACAACTCTGGGGGCCAGGATTTAAATCCCTGTCTGGCCCTGGAAACCCACTGGGTCACCTTTGGCTAGTCATACTCTCTCAGCCTCAGAAGAAGGCAAAAGCAAAGCTCCTCTCAACAAATCTTGCCAACTCCCCCCCCCAATGACAAGTTTGCTTTAGGGTCGCCTAAGTCAGAAACAACTTGAAGGCACACAAAAACAACTTTTGTAAGAAATACTGGTGCTCCTGGTATTCCACATATGTTTTTTGAAATATAAGGATGTGTGCTTCCTCATAACCTGGTTACAGACAATGGGTTCATAACTGCTAAAGTACTTCACCCTTTAACGTCCTATAGAATATACCCTTGAGAAACAGCTGTGCCATGTATTTATAATTGTATACAGGAAATATTTTCCATTATGCATATTACTTGCTCTTTTTGCAATGCTTCAAACTTCCTCACCTTTTTGAGCCATAAATACACTGGCTGAAATGACAGACGGTCCAACTGACTTGGGCACAATCAAGCCAGAGTTGAACACTTTAAAGTCTCCTTGAATTCAAATAGCAATGAGTTAAATATACACTTATCTCTCCTGAAGAACTTGGGAGAAGGAGCTGCACAGAAGACAGGACTGCAAAACATAAAATCCAGCCAAAGTAACTAAATACTTCTAAATCCCATTTTGTTTTCAATAGGATGGTTGAGTTTATCCTTACTTGCTCCAAGAGAAAAATGAAAGCAGTGTTCATAGTCAGCTGGACTAGGCTCTTTATTATTATTATTATTGCTTACTAATGGTCAGGACTGAATTTAGACTTTGACTCTAAGCCATGTCAAGGGACTTCATTGCAATATCCCAAAATCTGTGTTAACTGCTCTATTTTTGAATTCTTGCATTTGGATGCTTTCCTTAATCTGGGACCATAAACTGCAGTTTACTCGTGCATAGATTTGATACTACAAATGCCCTAATCAAACAAGATTTGGAACAAAACTGTATTAAAAGCACCGTGTGATAAACTTCCCACTGCTGAGTCTATGATGATGTCATTAGTGGGTATGAGAAACAACTCTGGTACACTACTTATCCCTGTACTCTCTTTCCTTTTTATTTCTCTCAACTGTTGAAATACAGGCCTGATATTGCCAACCACTTTGAGATGTGGCAAACCCAAGTGTATTGCACACCATGCAATGTGTCAGCATCACTTTCTGCGCCCAAGACAGTGTCAATAAAGGTGAAATTCAGCAGTAAAAGTATCCCATACACATAATCTCCCCCCTCCCACAACATCCCTTTTCTTTTCTTGTATGTGGAACAATTAACTGTAATGCAAGGTGATGAGGATGAAAACTCCAGTGGTCCTTTCATACTACACTGTTATAGTGCTATGATTCCACTTTAACTACCAAGGTTCCATCCTAGGATTTGCAGTTTGGAGAGGGACATTTAGCATTCTTGGCCAGAGAACTTTAGTGCCTCCAAAACTACAAACCCCAGGACCCCACAGGATGCAGATGTGGAAGTTAAAGTGAAATCACAACACTCTTTATAGTGTGAAAGGGCCCCAAGAGGAAGTGCTTGTATAGTTGGTTTAACATACCTCTGTCATGACCATATCTTGGCACTTCTTGACATATTTGCCATCTGCTTTCACAATAGTTTGGAGAAAGCGCAGATACTCCACGTGACGGCCATGTGTCTCGATGCAGTGCACAAAGTGCTGGACCACACGCTCACTGATTTCATTGCACAGATGGTAATTGTTTGTGAATATGTGGCGCATGGTTTCAGCCTCAAGGAGCTAAAGTAAAAACAAGCAAACAAACAGTCACTCATAAGAATAAAGAAAGATAAGAGTTACATGAAATTCTGACTAAAATAATTAGAAAACAAGTTTGTACTGCAAGATTCAGCACACCATAAAATTCCTTTGAGGTAGAGACAGGGGAAGCTGCAGTTGGTTCAATATGAGGCCACAAGATTATTAACTCAGAGTGGGGATTTTTAGACATGGGCTCTGTCAGCTTCATTGTCTCGAGACCTAAATTTCAGTGCTATTTTCTTCAAAGCCCTAACCAGTTTGGGGCCAAGTAACCTAAAAGACTGTATATTTGGCCCCATATTAATTCACTTAAATCTTAGGATGTTTAAGGACCTGCTATGACTGTCCCCAGCAAATGTGTTGATGCAAGTAACCACTAAAGAGAAGGCCTTCTCAGTGGTGACATTCCAGTTATGATACAATATCCCCAGATTATGTTGCAGATGCCATCTTTATGGTCTTTTGGAACACAGTCTGTTTCTAAAACATTTGTTTTTGCTTATGCACTTAAAAAAAACCCTGAACAATGGACCAGGGAATTTGGTCACTACCAGTCAATTGCAGCAGGAAAACTAAAGAGGAAGCTATGGTGGTCAATCCTGAAAACTGTAAACTTGGTGTGGCATTCCAGATAATATTTGATTTCATCTCCCTTCAAACCTCAGTCAGTATGACCAATGGTCAGTGATGGTGGAGGCCACAGTCGAAAAACATCTGGAGGATCACAGGTTCCTTATTACTACTGTAGATGAGTATTGACTCATGAGCTTAATTTTTTAACTCGGCTTAATGGTTAAACTGGCATCAGTTTATTTGTGGTTAACATTTAATACCTTGCTTAACCAAGGGCTCTGCTTATCCTTAACTGTTTTTAACGTTGGTACCAATATATGTTTTAGCATTCTGAAATGTTACAGTTGTGGCAAGCCAGTCAGAACAGCCATCCAACATAAAGAAAGAGTCTACTTGCATTAGTAGCCTTGTTTGGTACTTTGATTGGCAGTCTAAGGCTGAAAAAAGATACTAGGGGTGGGGACAGACTGGGGGAGAGAAAATGCCTACATTACTAATGTGCTTGTCCAGTTCTCATCGCTATGGGGGGAGGGGAGGGAGAACGGTCACACTTGTGCAACTTGATTGTATTTGTTTGCTTTTGCACAATGAAACATTTGCCAGTCCATCTTTCATCAGCCTCAGCCAAGAGGGAGCACCTACTCCAGTGCACCATACAGCCATCAATGGGTAATGCAATTTTTGAGCAGAGATAGTTTGGGTAGAATTAGTTTGGGGAGCCAATTCTACCATTGGGTGCTGGATCCCATTAGTGAGAGGACTCGAATGTTTCTCCCCTGTGTACTACCTGCTGCTTCATTTACCACCCATAAAGCTTATGACACAGCAGTAAGAACATATGTCAGTATTTGGCATTGAAAGAACTCTTGGGGAGGCCTGGAACTCTAGTTCCAGAACAGAAGAAAAGCACAGTTGCTACCTCTGATGTTTTAACTGTGTTTAGGATAGCACAGCTATTATTCCAGCACTGCCCTACCATTATGGAATTCTTAGAAGAAAAAGGGCAGGAAAAAAAGAGATTGATTCAAAATTTTAAACACAAAGGACTTCTTGATGGTACAAGAGACTGCTGGGGGAAAAAAATCAAATAATCAAATAAAAAAATCAAATAAAATACTCACACCAGGTGTTAAGAATAAGGTGAGGTGTTTATGAAGGAGAACTTGGTTCTGAGGATTTCCACGACAGAAGTTCTGAAGAAACATGTGAGCTAAATTCATAATTTCATTCATCTTTTCATCAGTCTTCCAATGTAAAAGAAACAGAGAAAACAGCGATAGACTTATTAGGCAATGGCATGAACATAAGCAGAAACAAATCAAATATTTCCTACCCCTTTTCATAACTTCAGCAGGGCATTAAACTTGCTCATACCTATGAGCTAATGCAGTGTAGTAGTTTGAGTGTTGGATAGGACTCCAGGAGATCAAGATTCAAATTCCTGCTCTGACGAACCTGATGGGAGGGGGCCTTGACAACAGAGCCTCCTTGGCAACTGAGAGTGTCTAAGCTGATTGGATGGTGAAATGGAACTTTGGATAGCCCAGGGGAGGGGCTGGTGGAAAGAGGAAAATAACGGATTTTAACTGTCTAGGGTGTGTTTGAAGAGGAGTGTGATTTGTGGTGTGTTTGGGAGAGGTTGGAGATTTGAAGAGCTCTGTGGGAGAGAGAACTGAGAAACTGGGTGTACGAAAGATAGTGAATGAATTTAGAAAGAGAGAGAGAGAAAAGAAGGATGTACTGTTTGTAAACATTGAGATACAAAACAAATTTAAGCAACAGTGTTTCAATAAATGTTTGAAGTTCTGTGTTTCTGATAACAGTCTCCCAGAGTCTCATTCTGAATTCTGGAATATACACACTACCAATAATATCATCTTGACCATAGTGCCAACAGTACCACAGTCTTGGAAAATATGAATCACTGCTGATCCTTACATCTGGGAAAAGGGCAGATTTAGGTAAGGCAGTAAAGGGGGAGAGTCCTGAAAGCAAGAAGCCAAGGGAAGGCAAGAGTAAGGAAGGGACTTCATTCTCAGAAAGGGAGAACTGAGGCAGACCCGTTTGTCCTGGCCCTGGCTTGATTCAGAGATCTCCCTGACTGTTCAGTTCTGATCACAAAGAGATGTCAGGCTGAGCAGGCCTTGAGTGCGAGGCTTGGGTGCGCCTTTCGCACTCAGCACTGACGGGCGATGGTTTTCCGTCCGCTTGTTACACCTGCTCAGTCATGGAAATCCATTGGGCGACCATGGGTAATTCATACTGTCTCAGCCTCTGTTTCCTCTAATGTTCATCAAATATTACTCATTTAGTTTCTGATTTATGTAACAACTGCAATTTTTATTATATCTTGCTTATATCTGAATTAAAATCAAGACTTAAAAATAGTAGGAAAAAGAACTCATGAAAATAAATGCTCTCTAATTAAAACGGATCCACCTACTTTCTTCAAGTGAAGCCACATAATTGCCTTACACATTTCTTAACTCTAGCTTAAACACCCTGTCTGAAAATCCTTCACATACTTTTCCAACCACTGTATAAATGGTAAATGACAAAAGTTAACTGTTGCACTTAACTCTCCCTCACTTCAGCTATATTTGCCTAATGACTCAAAGAGATTTAAATCAATAGTCTAACAGAGCAGCTCCCAACCTAGATATTGTTGGCTTTCAGGTCCCAGAAACCCTAAGCTGGTACAGCCAACAAGAAGAGATTCTGAGAGATGTTATCTAGCATCTGTGAACTCACAGGTTGGGAGCCATTGTGCAGTTGTTGTTGTTTTCCAAATTTATTGAGATTCAAAACACATACAAATAAAACAACAACAAATACAGAAGAAAGGCAAAGAAAAACAAACAGTACAAAAAGAAAAAAATGCTAAATGCTTAAGATAACTAAAAACAATGAGAATACTAAGAAAAAACACACATTGGTTTCCATCTTTCCTAACACACTGATTTTAGATGACTCTATAAAATTTCTCTAACTACAAATACCATTCAATTGCTTCAACTGCTCCTTTTCCAAATATACTAATTGTCAAAACCTACAGTCAGCACTTTATACTCTTTTTCTTGCAAAAAGCCTATCAAAGGTTCCCACTCTTTTGAAAAAGTAACTACTGATTTTTTTTCTTAACAATGTCATCAGTTTATCCATTTCAGCTAAGTCCAATAATTTTATCCGCTAGTCCTCTTTCCTTAGAATATCTATGTTCTTCCACTTCTGTGCATATAGTAGTGATGCTGCAGAGGTCATATATTATTTCTTCTCTAGTTTATCTTCTGCTAATCTGAACAAATGAAATTCCAGCTTTAATTAAACATTCACTTTCAGCATTTTATACACCACAGAATGTATTTGATTCTTGACCTTGACACAAGTCTACCACATACATAAAAAGAGTCTCACTTACTGTTCACATATCCAACATCAGAGACACTGTGCAACTGTAAACATACATAGCATATGAAATGCATTGTCCCCACCCAGTGGCTATTGGAAAAACCCTCACACATTTATGATCAATTATGCTAATTAGTTATAATCTCCGCGTGCAGTTATTACCTTCTCATAGGGTATCTGCAGAAGATCCAGTACCACGCTATGCGCGCCCATATTTTTAAGCAATCTTTGCTGCTGATTTCGGCATTTTTTATTCTGGACACAGAGTTTGCTTAAGCGGATCAAAATCTGTCAACAAAAATAAGTCTATATAAAAAGTGAAGGAAAGTGTACAATGGTATAATACTAAATACCTGGCCTGGTTAACACTTGCAAGACTATCAGGGACTCCTAGGTGCTATAGGCTATATTCAGAAGAAGGAAATCGCAAACCATCTCTCAGTATTCCTTGCCTAAGAAAACCCTATGGAATTCATGGGATCATAAGTCAACAGGTACCTTAACGCACATACTTTATTTTTTAACCAATGCTTAGAAGCATTTTCATCAACTTACCTCCATAACAATATTGTAGTTGTTACTCTTATTGCTATCAATCTGAGGTTTCTTACTTCCATCCTGGACTGGACTCAACATATTGGATTCCTATAATTTAATGAGAAAAAAAAGTTTAGATTTATAACAATGAACATGAGGCAGAAGAGTGACATACCAACAGCTCTAGAAAAGATGCAAAACAGTGGTTGACAATCTTTCGCTAACATAAGACATGTTATACCCATGTATCCACAAACATACTACTATAAAAAAATAAATAGGTAGGTAGATAGGTGTACGCATCCACTTAGAAGTTCATTAGGATGTACTGCCAAGTAAATGTACACAGGATATTTATAGGATTGTAGCTTATGACACTGATGCGCCTAGTGCAAGGATGTATATGTATGTCATCATTAATTTAAAAAAAACTGCAATAAGTTAGGAACTGAAGAAAAGCAGATTTTGATAAGAGCTCTCCACTAAATATCCTATGCAATGATAGGATTGACAAATTAAGATTAGAATAAAATCAACTTGCCAGGATTACTATAAATAATATTATGTCCTGGTTATCCAAAGTTATTGGTCAATCAAGTCTGTAAATTGGGAATTTTTTCCACGTTTGGGCATTAAAGTCAGTCTGTACCCTTTCCATGATCGGCGAAAGCATTCACTTTTCAACTTCTTCAGAATTCACCTGTGTTCTCGTTGATTTTTGTTATTCATTGTTAATATATGTTATTATTTTTAGTACTGATGCCATTATTTCTTGAATCCCACAATAGTCAGGTGTTGCAGATAAACCAAAATAAAGATATATCCGTGTCCTCAGACTTAAAGTTTATCAGACTATGAAAGAAAGGAAGCAAAAGGAAAAGACAGAAGAAAGAGGGCAATCTGAGATTATCAATGTGAAATTTTAATTTGAATATAAGCGTAGCTTCTCCCTGTTGTTGTTTAGCTAGGAGAGAAGAGAAGTAGCTTGCTACTGACTTTTTATACTATGTATTTTATAATATTTCTATCTTGTTCTTTCTGTTTTCACTTCCACAAAACTTGTGTTTCTCATGACTGAGTATTTAGAAACAAACATTGCTCCCTTGAGGAGCAAATTCTAACAAGCTCAAATCGTGTTTACCAGGGGCCAGTTTGGAACCACAGAGAAACAAAAGGAAGTATCACCTAGATTTAGTGAAGAACAGAAAATATACTGTTTAAATATATAACACAGCCATCTCTGTGGTAATTGAGCATATTCAGCAGTCAAGGAATACTGAAAGCTGACTAGAAAAGAAAAATGGAAGAAGGTGGGGACAGGAACAGACTACCTTAGAGAAATAACATGTTGATTAGAACTTTAAACAAGGCCACTCATCTTAAGCAAAACTAATAACACTGAAATGTGTTTCTGCAGGTCCCGTGTGTTACTCCAGGTAAAGACAACATCCTGTACTTTCTCGTTGTCCAGTACTCCTTGCCAAACTTGCCAGTACTCCTTGCCAAACTTTAAGTGGCATGTTTCATTCTCCTGATGTTATAAGAAGCCTCTCTGAGAGACTTCCCATAGGTAAATCAAAGTCATCTCCAGGGCTGTATATTGATGGGTTATCCCTGAAGTACTATTGATAGTGTTCAGTCAGACTTTCCATTCTATCTTTTGACAGCTTTTGCTATATCTATCCTCACTATTAATGCCATCCCATTTCTTCTTAGATGTTCATGTTCTGGGTAAAACACTGTGCAATTATCAGACTCAAAATGTCCCAATCCTGCCCACTTGCGGTCGCTCACCCCAAGTATTGCAATGTTTATACATTCCATTTCTTTTTCTTTTTTTACTTTAACCTTCCCCTGATTCATGCTTCCCACATTTCATGTTCCTATAATATGTCTTGTGCAGCTTTGAACTTTCCTTTCATTTCTGATTATGTCAACAGCTGAATGTCTTTTTTGCTAGAGTCCAGTTACATCCTTAGACACAGTGCTACTTGTAATTGTCCTTTGCTGTACCTCAGTAGCTTGTCGAGTGCCATTCAACTCAGGAGTTTCATCTTCTGGTACTGTCTCTTATTTCATTTTGGATTGTCTCATCATAGGGTTTTCTTGGTAAAAGACATTCAAAAAGGGTTTACGATGCCTTCTTCTATGCACTACTAACAAGTGTTAGCCATTGTATCACTGCCATTGTATCTGAGAGATCCTCTGCCAGTGCCACTCCTCGCTATTGCTGATGCCCCGTTTGACACATTTAGTTTGGCTCCTCAGTAAAAGCCTGTCTGACATGGGAAACCTTACAAGCAGCACTGCTGCCATCAGCATATCCTCTTGCTTCACAGAAGCACACAATCCCACCACAAGGTAGTGCCATTGGTGGGACTGCATATGTTGCATCACCACTAAAATATTTTCTCCTGACTGGAGGAGAATATTATTTATGTAAACGAGGGCTAGTAAAGGGTTCTAGTCTGATTGGACGAGAAAGCCTGGGAAGGATATAAGAGAAGAGAGAGACAACTAGCAGACTGAATGCCAGCCTTCTACACAGATGTGACAGTTACACAGCCTACGTCAAAATAGTTGTCCCTAGCTTTAGATAAAAAGAGGCAATGCTGGTGCAATTCAGGCTGTGCTAAAGATGTATTTCCCATTCTGCTTGCGAGGTATGCTGCTGGAGATAGAAATGCCTAGAAATATTGCCCCCATTGGATGTCTGTGTGTTCATCCACAGATGGTAAATGGGTCAGGACATCCCAATATTGTGTAAAATGTTTATGTTCATCTATGTCTTAAATACAGAGATGCCTGCTAAATAGATGAAGATAGTATAATGGTTCAATGCCTTACAGATGTGTGATGCCTTACGTACAATGTACTGTAACAAAAGTAATATGCCTAGACATTGAAAGTCTATATTTCTCCCTAAGGGGAGTGTATGTTTGTCTGCCTATGATCTACATATAATAAATAGCCTAAAATACTAACAGAAAGCCTACTCATTCTCCCATGTAAATATCCTGAGATTCTATTACTCAAGAATGCTTAAGTGGAGCATTGATGCTACTTCTGCCTATTTGGACTTTATAGTACTTTGTGAGATGGAAACCTAGGCAACCAAATATTGATGAAAAGGACCTCCAAACAGATACAGAGTAGCTGATAAATGACAAAGAACCCTCAGTCTTTCAGTCTAAAGAGATGGGATGAGAACCATGTCTGTTTCAAATTTTCTATTCATGATTCCTATTTGTTCTTCATAGCAATTAGGGACGCTCACCTGTGCTCCCTTAGTCCTGCTCCACAACAGTGGCTGCTTCTGGCAGCATGTGGAGATTAAGTCAACTGCTTCCCCTCAACATCTGGTAATCTGAGGTCAACTTTCTCTGAATACAGAGATTGCATTTATATGCCATGACTAATAAGCACTCTGTGAATTTGTCTATTCTTTTTAAAACTCATCAAGACTGGAACTATACATTATATCAGCAAATATGGTATTGCTTACAATATTTATCTTGAGCAGTGCTACCATAGCTGAAACCTGGGGGTGGGGTGGGGAATGATATTATGATGGAAGCTAGAGGGTTACCTCATCAAAAATAGGAACATTTTGCTTCCAGTCTGATACTCTTTTTTCTTCAAGCTTTTGAAGAAACCACACACCCCTTGTTTTTCAAACATGAAAAGTATAGAAGACGACACAGGGCATATGCATTGATCAGATGTTTCTACAGAAAGAATATTTTCGGAGTCTACCCAGAAGGCACCAATAGGCCTTCACAGTTAATAGTGATACAGTTGAATACACATCATGCATCCTGGCAGGTTTTTCCAGTGAAATAAAATATAGGCTGCATTCCACATCTTCACTTGTGTTGATCTCTGCTTTTCTTTCAGTGGTGCTATATCTAGTCTAGCTTTTTCATATATTACATTGATTTTCAATATTTTCATCAATGGAAGGTTGAAACAGATGGTTTTATTTTTTAGTCTCAAGGTATAGGCATTACATCATTAACAGTAAAAGAGTATTTTTATGAAAGTGCTGGGTTCTTAAATCAACTGGCAAAGTCAAAAGGGAAAGTGTCCCATCAAGCTGAACAGAATGCAACATCCACCATCCTCCATAAACATCCCTAATCATCATATATGTTTTATCACAAGTATACCTTAAAAGAGAATAACTAATAATATAGCAGCAAATTGACAATACAATGCAAGAGTGAACTGATTCTTTTATTCATTACTTATCACTTGGATGTGGTTCTGCTATCTGACAAGAACAGAAAAGGTACTAAGTGAGAAACATGGACTCAGCGCTCTTCCAGACAAGTCTAACAAAATGTGAGTTCTCACAACATAGCTCCTTAGGTTTTGCTGGTTGTTGCTGCCTCAGTGCCCACTCTTTTCATTCTTTTGGAAGCTGAAGATTGAAATCTCTCGCATCTCTTCCAAAAGTTTTTTTAAAACCATGGTATGGTTTGCTGAGATGGTCTTATGGTTTGAAGGACATTTATTTCCTCCTGAATTTTGTTTATTCTAGCATTACAGAGTTATTGGGCAAAAGTGCCATTTTACTGATGCACTCTAGCATTATACTCTATTTAAAAAAAAGAAAAAGAAAGAAACTAGAGGAAATGAGAAGGGAACATATTGTTCCAGTGTATCTCAGAATTAAAAAGGAAACTCATTTGAGGGTGCAAACAAAATGTTGCAGCTGGTGCCAGCAACAGCCACAGGACTAGAGAATCGTTATTTGGATATTAGAAGGGGGAGGAAGAAGACTACAGCAACAAATACCACAATCTCGCAGCACATCTGCCCTATTTAGAGGAGCCTTCAGACAGAAAATAGAACAACTCTGAGAATTCCTAGAGGAGGTACTTTCAACTTTAAACTGTGATAGAATTTAGCAATGTCCTTTATTATTGCTTCATTCATAGCACTATACTTTTATAAATTTTAATTTCCTTTTTCATCATATGGAAGTTACTCAGTGACAGCAGCTGGCCAGGTGAAGAGAAGCTCCTGCCATCCTCTGATACCAACAGACTGACTTACCTACACTCAGTCCCTTCAGTAGCACACAAATCAGGTGGCTTTTCCCCTGCAGTCATTGTGAGCCCAGAACAAAAACAAGATTAACAAGAAGACTGAGGAAAAACTGCAGTATTCACCTATCAGTTTCAACACCAAATTCAACAAATTAGAGAAGATCTACTAAAACTCTTGTAAAACATCATTTCAGGAATTTTTAACTGTTATCCATTTATACTATGCAATAACCTTTGAAGACTTTTGTTGAAAGATAGGATATAAGTGTCTCCAATGAATTTGCCCACAACCAAGTGCTATTAAAACTGAAACAACACACATGGGACAAGACAAAATGACATACCTCATTGGGCTCATCGCTTCCTTTTGTCTGGCTTTCACCAAGCTCTCCACTCTCATAACTGCTGCTCTTTTCAACCCAAAGTTCAGATTTTTCTACAGTAAGCCTCAACTGATCGAGATCAGCTTTAATTTGTTTGTAGTTGTCCACATCTTGATTGGACACCAGCAACTGAACCTGCAAAATACCCAAAATATTACCAACACTTTATTGCATTAGTTCTTCCTCTATGGTTCTGTTTAGCTCCATGACTTAATTTTTTAGACAGGCTATGAAATTTTCACCTGTCAACAGATCTCACACCACACTTTTTATGGATAAAGGTAAAAAACCAAACCAAACCAAAAACGGAGGGCTGGTTCATGCATGTGTGTATATCACTAGATTATGTATCTGTTGATTACTTAGCACTTAATAACTTGCAGCTGCATGGGAGATCTAATTCTGATGAAAAGCACTGTGTTAGAGATGACAAAATTGTCTCCTATCTGTAATTTTTTTTGTATATGATGGATCGCTTACAAGTCACTACGTGATATTGTGGTCATTCAAAATTCCTCATACCTAAATAGGGACACTCTAGAATTGTGTCCAGCCTACATTAGAAGGCAATCTGACTTGATTCACACTTACTCCCAAATGAATGTGTTGATCACACATTTATCCTTCCAATTCCACATGTCTTTTAATTTTACAATGCTATGTTTGGTCTTAAAAGCACATGAAAATGCATATAAATGTAAAGTTTACTATAAAATACATGTAGGAGGCAATTTTGCCATAAATGAATAGAGAATTGGGTATATGTTTTTAAACAGCAAGTACATATTTAAAGTTCAAATGGGGTGAAATGGACGTATGAAATGGACTTATAAACAAAAATGGTATGGACTGAAATTTACACTGAATGACAACAGTCAGACCTCTTCATCTCTGTGGCCAAGCCAGGAAGCTCAAAATAAAGATACCAGATAGCTGTTAGAGTACAGAAGATATCCCCAGTAATGCATTCACTTAACTAATATTTTACTAAAGAGAAAATGTGACATGCAAAGTATTCCAAAACAGTGATAAGAAAAAAATTAGACATTTTGAACTTTAAACCCAGTTCCATCTCCTATAAGTGCTTTCTTTCACAGGCCAGTCCAGCTCCTCCACTTATATCCCCTTCTGGGGAGGGGACAAGTGGAAACTGGCTAGCATAGCAGCAACTGACTCAGTCTGTGGACGGTCCTGAAAGGGAGCATGGCTGACAGGTAGAAATCCAAAGGGAGAAAGAGGTGGTGGCAGCAACAGCTGCAGCTAACAGCTGTTAAAAGTGCTCTTTCTTGCCCAAGTGTGGTGTTACTCTTCTTTCTGCCTTGGATGTTAAACGGGCTCTGCCCATACATGTTTGGGACTATTTTGGTAAATATAAAAGCAAGAAAATATGCTTTAAAAAAACAAAAACAAAATTCTTTTGGATTTTCAGGAAGCTAGGCACTGTAGCCATTGCTACATTTTGCACTTTTTCTGAATTCACATGAGTTGTGGTGTTCATCCTGACATACAACCTACCTATCTCTTATTCACATACAATCATTTCCTACCTTTCACGAGAGCCAGCTCAATTTATTTCTGAATTAGACACTTCTTTCCTCCACAAAAATATGACAGCTATGCAGCTGTCATCTGACAGGCAATTGTAACTGTTTATGCACCTAATCAGCATAACTCCGTTTTAATCGCTGGTGGAAGGTCATTATGCAGCAACTGTCAACTGCTAAACAAAACTTTCCCAGCTGTTTGTTACTCATGCTAGCTCAGAAGAGGGAGAACCTTGTACATTGCATATGTGGTACAGACCTGTTCAAAGACAACAGTAAGTGGGACAGGGGGAGGGTGTGAACACACCTCTTCTTTCTCCACTGAGAAGAAACATCTGTCCAGGCCTTAAAAAGCAGTTCCCACTGGCTCAGGGAACAGCAATATCCAAGTCTTCTAAGTAAATTGTATGTTTTTAGGAAGGCTTATAGATCTGTATCATTAGCAATAGAAAAGTATGTAAAAGAATAATATTCTTTTATAAGAATACAAAAACTAAACTTGTTTCCAAGCACCATTTTGTGCTGTACCTGTTTAAATGCTTGCAAAACCTCTGCTCGCTGGCTGAAGTGTTTGAACAGCAGATGCAAGGCTCCTGAAAGCAAAGGAGGGTAGTCATGCATAATAAGATGAATGAGGACACGCAAGAATGTCCTGCCCCCTTCATCATCCAGCTGCACTGCATTTTTTTCTTTTCTGCAAAAAAACCCAAAACTAATTAACAACTCTGGTAATGATAAAGCATCATGTTTCTGCTATACCTCTCAACACAATATGAATCCTGGAGACTGGGACATTTCTTACTCTCACCAAAGAGATAAAGCAATAATAAGGAAATGTATGGGGTACATCTGTCCAGAGCATTAAGGTGATGCAAGGCTCAAACCAAGAAATACAGGATGCAGAAATGTAGAAAAGCAGGACACAGGCACCTTACTGACCCAGGAAGCTAACAACTCAGTCAGCTTTCTCTAACTGCTACTTCAGGCTTGGTTCTTGAATCCATATCCTCCAATGTTTCACATATGTGAACCAGGATATGTGTGGCCAATCCAATTGTGGTCAAGATGGCAAAAGTTATTAAGGAGCAAGAACTCACAAGCTTGGAGAGGCTGCAATATTCTGCTTTTGCCTAAGCCTACTACAAAGGGCAAGATTCTATCCCTTTCTCTTCTCTTCCCCCTGCTGAACGAACTGACTGCAAACTACTTTTGCACTTTGAACTCAGTCTGCAGCAACTGGTGAGCTGAGAACAGAAGGGGAAAATGGGAGAAGAAAGAAATTGGGACTAAGCAGCCGAAAAAATGGGACAACACAGAATTAACTGTGACTGAAATCAGGACAGTTGGAGGGTGTGTGAGTCTGAGCAACTTTCCAGAAAATATTGAAATTTTAGAGACTATTTTTATCTTCTTTCTCCAGGACTGCTTGGGATCTGACCATCTGACTGTGTTTTACCATACACTTCCATTCCCTGTGATCCTTGCTGGCTGCCCAGGACTCCTTGATCTGATACAAGGGGTTGGAGGGATCAGGCTGCTGGCAGAGACTTGAACCAAAAAGGGACCTGACAACACCTAGGATCTTACTTGTTGCAAGGCCTTCCAACCTGGCTGCCCCTCACACTGAGAAATATCACCAAGTCCCTTATGTAAGCATAGGGAACACTAATACACTTTCTTCATATACTAGATATGGAATAAATATTCAAAAATGTTCAGAAAATGGTTGAAAAATGGGTTTCTCAAATAAGTGCTGGAGGAATGAGAAAAAGCAAATCACTGATATTTGTTAAGAGACAGCTCAACACAAAAGAAGACATTTATGAAGCGAGTCAAAAACTGTTGGAACTCTGCATTACCTATCAGTTTCTACTCATGGAGATGTTGTATTTCTAGGATATTAAAGCACAAACATTATGCAACAGGCACACCTGGAAAGTTTTGACCTACTAGAAACTACTATGCTTCAAGATGTATCAGTCAAACAGCTTTATAGATCATTCTGAAAATTAAACCTTGGGAAGTAGTACCAGTACTGCTACAGGAGAAAGGGCAAAGATTGAACAGGAAGTGTTGTTTGGTTTACAGAGGATGGAAAAGTTGGTCGAGCGTAAAATGGAAACAGTGAAACCATTGGAGAGAGCTTACCTGCCAGCAAACATAGTTTCTGCTTGAGCAGCAATTTCATCTATATCAGGAACAACTGCTACAAAAGAAAACAAAGAGATGGCGACAAAGTCAGCATTACAAAAATGACAACTCTTGCCTTATTTTCTGCTAGTTATAAATGATCAGCAGCAACTGGTGTTACACAGAAAAAGAGGTCAACAACACTATTAACACACTGTCCAAGGACAATAACTTGCTCACTTGCCCTTTGGCCATGACATTTCACCGAAGCTGGACAACATTATGTACACATAATAAGCAGTCAGTAAAAAAGGGACAACTGAACTGTATATTACTGAAATTATACACATTATTTACATTCCATCCCCTGACTGACTCTTCAGAAAATATTCAATCCAATCTTGGATCTGCATCTGTTACAACATGAGGAGCAGGTCCTGAGCACCTTCTCCCTTACCTTTCTTCATCTTTCACAAAACATAAAACACTGTACTGGAACACAGTGGGTTTATGGAAGCTCAGGATGTCCCCAGTCTCATGATCTCACTTACTTATTATATTTGTATGATGCTTTTCTCTGAGAGTGGGACCCAAGGCGACTTTGCATTAAAGAGAACAACAGATTTATGTTCATATAAATATGGTGCCATATGTATTTTCTGTACAATTGTGGTACAATGGGTCAGAGAGCATAAGTGTTACTCCTAAGGTGCACTCATGTACAAGTGGGCAAATAAACAGTTAGGGGTCTTTAAGGGAGCATTTCTCTCTGTATCAGGCTGAAAAAAGTGTAGCCTTTCACATGTTGCTGGATTGCAATTCCCATCAGTCTTAGTCATCAGTGCCAATTATGAGGGATGTTGAAAGCAGTGGCAGACAGACGGTTAACGGCACCCAGAGCAAGGGGGTGGGGCAACCAGCAGGCTGAAGTGGGGGTGGGCAAGGGAGGGGCGAATGGAGGTAGGTGGGATGAGAGGCGGAAGTGGGTGGGGCAAGTGGAGGTGGGTGGGGCAAGAGACGGAAGTGGGTGGGGTGAATGGTGGAAGTGGGTGTGGTAAGCAGTGGAAGTGAGCAGGGCGAATGGGAGAGGGTTGGGGAGGGGCAGGTGGAGGTGGGCGGGATGAATAGAGGGTGGAGGTGGGTGGGGCGAACAGCTGCGGGGAGGCAGGAGAAGGGTTTCCTCTTTTGCATACCCCCAACATTGGTGCCCAGGGCAGGCATCCCAGTTGCCCCACCCTAGATCAGCCTCTGGTTGAGAGCTGAAGTCCAACAATATCTGGAGCCATTACCCCCCGCCATCTCCCATGTTGCATATGCCAGCTAAATCATTAAAGTCTGTTGGAGAGGCAAGGATTCCTCCATGTCACAGTACTGTGAGAAATGCACTGTGCAGAGGGCTTTATTAGCTTTAGCACCCTGGCTGTGGAATATTCTCCCTTTGGAGACACAACTGGCATCAACACTGTCTTTATTTCCATGCCAAATTAATACCTGGCTCTTCTGCCAAGGCTTTGAGATCTAGTGAGATAATGGTGAAGCCAGATGGCAAATGGCATTTTATTTGTCTGTTAAATTACTTTAAAGTGTTTGAACAGGTTGAAATCATCATAGACTGTTTCAAAGATGCCTTTCTCTGAGACCCACTGCCCTTTGAATTCCCTCAGCACTGGAACTCACTGTAAGGTGGGCTACACTAGCTCCCTCCTTGTTGTCCTTCCACTGACAGATGAAGACTTTTGACTTTTTTTAAAAAAAAATGAATGTTTAGAAGAAAAGAGCTTTGAACTCTATGCTGTACTGTTTTTATGTCTTGCCATTATTTATTGGATATGTTTTTAATTCTATTGATTGTTTAATTACAGTTTATCAATATCTTTTTTGCTTGTTTTTCCTGTATATTTTTTATTTATATCTAAGTTTTGTAAGCTATCTTGAGTTCCGATTCTAACTGAAGAGGCAAGAAACAAATTAAAAAAAAAATTGTGATGCTATTGATAATACTTCTGTCCTGGGTTCTGCAGATACAGAGCAAGTTATAAATGAATGAATGAATGAATGAATTGCCAGAATAAGCTAAGAATTCCCAAGACAATTCTCTTCCATCTGAGTTTGTGAAATTTTTGTTTAAGTCAGGAGGCATATTCACACATGTTGTTCAATACTTACTTTTAAAAGAAACATTACTATTTAGAATTAGTCTGCTTTAGTAAGAGTACCTGATGTGACAGCTGGTGAATCAGGTGGAGACATTATGGAACTATCAGTGTTTTCACTGCTCTCACCAAATTCCTTCTTGTAAATAGACAGCATGTAGGATATTCTGTAGTCAAGTCGAACGCTAAGAATAAACTAATAAGGGAATAGGATATCACACTTTTGAGCCTCTTTGAGGATTTTCAGAAACATTTGAAAATCATTTATCTATGAAAAAAAACTTACCAATGTTGATTTAAAGCACTGATTCTCAAACTTTGGTCCTCTAGGTGTTTTGGACTTCAACTCCCAGAAGCCCAAGTCAGCTTGGACAACAGGAATTCTAGGGGCTAAAGTTCAAAATGTATTGAAGATCAAAGTTTGGGAACCACTGATTTAAAGCATATTAAATAAAACACATTTATTATTTCAGAACCTAATCCTTTTAACAATCTTACAGATTACATGATTTTGGAATGTCTGGGAAATACTACTATTTAGATTGTAATAGAAAATATATTAGAGCCCAGTCTTCTACTGACCACATAAAACTAGGTAAAGGAATTCTTCCCTTAGTGCAAACTGATAGCTGGCGAGGTGAAGGAAACCCTCTTCTTCAGTTCAAACAATGGAGACATACTTATATGTATGGTTGTTAAGAGGACAAAATCCAACACAGCACAAGTGGATTTGGGAAGGAAAGCTTTTCTCTCTATTTGTCTGATCTGCGGTCCCCTCCATCTCTTTCCCAATCTCCAAATCTGCTCAGCGGGTGGAGAGGACCCATAATAAGTTGTTATCATGCTTTTGTTTGATTTTAAATTCTACTGCAAGATTTTTACCTGTAAAATCTCAATAATTTTTAGCTTGGTGTCCATCACGGTGATATCTTCACTTTCCACAATGTTTGCTTGCTTGCTTGGGTGGGCACTTGGGGGTACATCAGGAACAGAAATAGGGAAGATAGAACCTCTGCTGAGAACCATTTGTGTCATCATCTCTCCCACACCATGAATAGTCCTCATAACATTGTTCCCTATTTACAAAGAAATATAAAAATGGAAAGTTGTTAATTCAATAGGCCACTGACGTGCTGGGAGTCATGTGACTGACAGAGTAGGATATGTATTTAAATTGAGGTGGCCAAAGTGTAATCTTCACAGGCTGTTTTGTGGATGACTTCCCAGCCTACCCTTTTCCCTTGCCCACAGGAAAATGGTGTGTGTGTGTGTGTGTAAAAAATACCTTGTGATTCAAAACCAAGTCACTCCCAGATTTTTTTACCCCTTTTTTTTTTTTTGGCACTTTTGGCAGTCTGTGGAGCCCTTGGAAGGTTCTTAGGGACATAAAATGGGCCCCAGATCCACGTCAGTTAACCATGCCTGATTTAAAATACATATAAATATGAAAAACTGCATCATATTAACAAAAAAACGCAAAAGTTCAACCACATCAATGGAAGATAAAGGGATCATTCTTTTTGTCCATCGTACCTGCTGAGTTAAGTAAGCAGTCCCTAAGTAAAAAGATCCAACTCTTAGTTGTTCCAGACACATCTGCAAATCAGTTCAATGTTTTTTGTTTATTTATTTATTTATGCTGCTGCTGCTGCTGACACTACTCCTATTACTACAACTGTTAAATTTGGCACATGAACTAGGGTTTAATTCAAGGAAAGAGCAACCCAGTATTTTCAGCAGGATTCTGAAGACTTTTAGGAAAAATAGTGCTTTGTTGATGAGTATTCCCAATTTGAATCTATCTATCTTTCTATCTATCTATTAGAATTATGTTGAGTTCAAAAAAATGAACCTTGTCATATCCCCAAGATAAACATCTATACAATGGGAACCTCATCATATCTACACGCTAGATGTCTAATTATGCAGTCTTTGATATTATGTGGCGAGCCCTTCTGCCACACATGGTGCTGTCATATAATGATGTTAGTAAACACATGAAATAGAAAGTAATATTGTTATGCACCTTAAATATACAAGAAAACCCAGACATACTACCATAGATGTTCAGCTAGACTTGAATATTCTGGCCTGTCAACCAGTTCACAATCATTGAAATCATATTGCCATGGTGATTGGCAATCTATTTGCCTGAAGTCATGCTAAAGGTCCTCATCTCCAAGGACAAAAAGTATGCGCTCAATATGCATAACTAGTTCTATGAAAAAAGAAAATGCATGGAAACAAAAGAGAGCTGGCTTGAAGAACACTTCAGCACTTCTTAAAGCCACTGTGCGTTCTTTACTTTCAGACTGCAAAATTATCCATCAATTTTTTGATGTTTTTCTTATTTTCACTATTATATATCTTCCTTTCATCACTCTTCTTCGTTAGTATTCATGATATTTTCCAAAGCAAAACAAGTACCCCGGCAACCTTTGAAGAAAATAAGAAGGTCATAGTTCTGCAGCTAGCAGGAGAAAAGCGAGACACCTC
The DNA here is from genome assembly GCA_948472985.1 of Iguana delicatissima. Taxonomy (NCBI): domain Eukaryota; kingdom Metazoa; phylum Chordata; class Lepidosauria; order Squamata; family Iguanidae; genus Iguana; species Iguana delicatissima. The sequence goes on along the minus strand of CAOKZL010002477.1, from coordinate 127,923 downwards.
CATGGTCAAACAATGCTAAGCATACCTCTTCCTGCTACCCAACTCACAAAAGCTAAGGCAGGAATCATAAGGTTACGTGCATCATCCAGTATTTTGTTTCTATATTATTTAACATGTGCAGAATTTCAATACCCAGCAGGACGGATGCTAATGGGAACAGATCACATTTTGACATCTTAGGGTAAATCTACACATTCAGAGGGAAACCACATTTTAGAATTTTCCTCAGAAAACTAACATGCCAAGAAGGATTCTAGCCTAGTCTTCTCTCTGATATGCTATGGAAATGGATTTTGGTTCACATGGACAAAACTGTTAATTGCAACACAATCTGTATTGTGAAATAAATATGTGATGCTACTGTATATTAACCACTAGTGTGTTTAACTCAATGTGTCTAACTCATTTTAGCAGTGATGGTAAAGATCTCCGGTGAGGATGTTTTCTATCATGCTACTCATCATTCTTTTAATGCACATTTCCAGAGATTGAAGCTGCCAACCTTTCCATATCTAAAATAGGTTCCACACAATCCCGAGAAGGGCTGCACCAACTTCCAATCATCTCAGCTGGATTTAATGAAGGAAATGCCTAGTTAATTATGCTAGGTGTTTGCAAATAAACATTCAAAGGTCAATGCTAGGACCATCCATGTGCTACCTGTTGCACATGGTATTGGGTAGAATGGTTAGATTACATTGCACCCAAGGTATTGGGTAGAATGGTTAGATCACATAAACATCTGTAGAGGTCAGCCATCTTTTCTTATGCCTTGAACTACTGCAAAAAAATGCAGAAGCTTCACCTATTGAACATCTGTCTATCACATAGGAACTTTGCCAGAAAAAAAAGACGACAAACACAAATCCTTCCTGTAATAATATGAAACCTGTAAATCTTTCTGTAAGAATATTAAAATGGCTCCAAATCCCTGGAAAAGACATGTGATGGTGGTAGGGGACTCCCTGATGAGGGGAACAGAGCAGTGGTTTGCAGAACTGACAGGATGTGTCAAGACATATGCTGTGTCCTTGGACAAAAATCCATGATGTTAACAGAATTGCTGACAAAAACTCATCAAACCCACTGACCATTACACTTTCCTTTTGGTCCATGTGGAACTGCAGGCTATTGGCTCCCACACTGGAAAGGAGCTTGATGAAGAGGTTGTTGTTTCATCTCTCCTCCCAGTTGAAGGGCACAGCCCAGGAAAGGAGAGAAGAATAGCGGAGATGAACAACTGAGTCTGCGGATGGTGCCACCAGGAAAAATTTGGCTTCTTGGATCATGGTCTGCAATTTCATGAAGACAGACTTTTGGAAAGTGATGGGTTGCCCCTCATAACAGTTGGCAGGAACATTTTTGCTAAGAGTCTCACAAACCTGATCAGGAGCAATTTCAACTGAGAAATATCGGAGAAGGAGACAGTATTTGACAGCAGAAGTTCCATCAAGTACCCTGAATGTTATAGGGAGAACCGGACAAATAGTATAAGGATGCATCAGTGGGAGGAAAAAAAACTTAAATAAGCAGCTAGAGGAATAACCCATGGTCTTAGAATCTCTACACTAATACACTTAGAAATACAGTTATATATCTACACTTAGATATCTCTAACAAAATGAATTTCAACAGGGAGAAATGAAAGGTACTACACTTAGACAGAAAAAATGAAATGCACAGAGATAGGATGGGTGAGAGCTGGCTTGACAAGTACATGTGAAAGGGACCTAGAAGACTTAGTAGACTACAAACTGAATATGAGTCAACAGTGTGATGCAGCAGCTAAAAAGACCAATGCAATTCTAGGCTGCATCAATAGGAGCATAGCATCTAGCTTGAGGGAAGTGACAGTGCTACTCTATTCCACTTTGGTCAGACCTCACCAGGAATACTGTGCCCAGTTCAGGGCACCACAGTTCAAGAAGGACATTGACAAGGCAGAACATGTCCAGAAGAGGGTGACCAAAATGGTAGAAGACCTGGAAACCATGCCCTAAGAGGAGCAGTTTAGCCAGGAGAAGAGAAAGTTAAGAGGTGACATGATAGCCATGTTTAAATAGTTGAAAGGATGTCATATGGAAGACGGAACAAGTGTTACCCTGATTTCTGGGGTCCCATGAGAGACACCTCAATGTGCTCCAAATAATGGGAAATGGGAATTAGCAAGAGCACAAGCTATAGCAATGCAAGAGGCAGGACAACCTAGCGAGATCTTGGACCTAATGTTTACGGGGTCAGGCCGAGTCAAAAACCAAGCAGAAGTAAATTATAATTGTTTTTCTTTATTTTGAGATACAATCAATATGTATGTATGCAATCACTCACACAGACCTAATGAGAGAAAGGTAGGAGTCTGATAGAGGAATTTAAGAGGGATTTTTCAGGGGAAATACTACACCTGATCCTGTAGCCCGGGTAGTCAGAAGAAAAGTCTGTTGGAGCGGAGATTCTCAGCACGTGGAAGCTGAGGGGAAGGCTTGGCAAATGGAGCGGCAGCAAGGCAGGATGGAAGCCAGCAGCAATCCGAAGAAGTGCTCAAAATCAGGGGTTCTTATAGGGGAAAATGTGCCTGTAGGCTAGTCCGTTCCCAGGGAAAACAATGGGTTTCGGGCTGGAGACAAAGCCTCCGAAAGGTCAGTATTTAGCATGATTGAATTATGACAGAGTTGTCAATAGCGCAGACAGTATGCAACCGAGGAGTGCTTGACAGTTGGATATTCGGCTCGTCAAGCTGCCTGCTCGGGGCAGGGAGTCTTTTATATGCTGCATGCATACATAATGTGACTTTAAAGTGTACTTGCCTGGAGGTCTCCCGAAGCAGCATTCCAGCAACTACGGGTCTGCCTGGATTTATTTTGCATTGTTCAGCTATTTTCGGCCGTGCCCGTGTGTGTACTTGTCCGGGGGCCTCGCAAGCATGTGGAGAGGAACAATTTGTGATGGCAAAATTCTTGATATCAATGATATCCAATATACCACAGGTCCAGACTAGAAACTACAGTGACACAAGCTTATTTTCTGCTGCTTCAGAGACTGGGACACAGAGCAATGGCTTCAAGTTACAAGAAAAGAGATTCCACTAAACATTAGGAAGAACTTGGTAAGAGCTGTTCAACAGAGGTATATACTGCCTCGGAGTGTGCTGGAGTCTCCTTTATAGGTTTTGAAACAGAGATTGGATGGCCATCTGTTAGGACTGCTTTGTGTATTTCTGCATGGCGGAAGGCTGGACTGGATGGCCCTTGTGGTCTCTTCCAGTTCTATGATTCGACAATAAATTGCTACAGCTAACAGCTGGGAATTAAAGAGGATTAGAGCCTTTCTGTTTAGTACTGTAATTCTTACATTGGATTTAGTTCATGCACCTGAGAAGAACTTCAATAAGGGAACAAAATGGCTTAATTCATTTTAGTATTTGCAGTCTGAATGGGTTATGACACTCCTTCCCAAGATATAGCTTATATCAGTCAAAACATCAATGAGAACCAAAGTAATAAGCATATCAATCTTAAACAAGACTGTAACAAATTACAAGAGTGAGGCAAGTATATTTCAAATTAACATGGAACAGGTGTCAGAAAATGCTACTGGAATAAAACAGAAATTGCAGTTATAACAATTATGGGTTTACTTCCCTTCAGCACCTGAAATATTTGGTGAAGCAAGAACCATTACTGAAAAGCAATCAACAAGCTGAGAGAAATGAAAACAATTCAGTATACAAAGATCAAACGATGAAATGTCATGGCCCCAATCCAATCCAATGCAACCACTGTAGAATAAGCATTAGCTTGTTTGTTTTTTCAAAATATCTGGGAGAGAAATCATCTTTAGAGCTACAGACACTCTTGGATGAAACCATTTTTCTGGATCCACCAGGGTTCAGATGCCTTTTGACACAGAGCCTACTGTAGTCATCTTCTGTTTTAGCCACACCTGTCTTGGCAAGGTTACCACTAAGGCAGTGTGGCCACATTGGTTCTCTTTGACTTCTTGCCAAATTTTGGTACCATTAATCCTGGTCTTCCTTCAGAGATACCCTCTGAATATGGAAGAGGAAATAGTATTCTGCAGGGGTTTCAACATCCACTCAGATCCAGAAAGTGGTACTTTAAGGATGTTGCTTAGTCCCATGGACCCTCTAGTCCATTAGGATTATGCTATTTAACATCTACATGAAAACACTGAACAGGTTCATCTGGAGTTTTGGGCTGTGAATAGTACTCTGGTGGCATCCATCAGTGTACTAACTTTTCATTTCCATCCTCAGCAGCTGAATGACCTGTTGTCACAAATGTACTGGAAGACAGTCAATAATCTGAGGCCCAGTCCAGACAAAAACTGAGGTGCTGTTACAGGTGCTTCTTCTGATCAAATGAATATTGGTCAATTCGCTCTAGAATGAGGTTGTGCTCCCCAAGAAATCCTTAGCTTGAAGGTTTTCCTGGATCCATTACTGTCACCTGATGTGTAGTTGGCCCCAATGGGACAGAATGCCTTATCCCAGTTTCCATTGGTGGCCCAGCTATATCTCTGTCTGGACCAGCATAACCTAGCTGCAACAAGCTATGTCCTAATAACCTTCAGGTTTGGTTACTGCTACGATATGCCCTCCTTGTAAAAACTGTTCAGAAAATGCACTGGTCATTAGGACCAGAAGGTCTGAATATACAAGAGACCTAGCCCAATTTTGCAGATCATTATGACCAAGCCGCATTGGCTGGCAACACATTTCCAAGCCCAATTCAAAATGATGATATTTTAACGTTAAAAGCTTTGTATGTTGGGATCCTGACACACACCAGAATTTTTTTCCTGTCATGAAGAGGCTTGTAGCTGAGATCGGTATCTAGGCCCTTCCTTCAAGAGAGTCTGATAAGATGGTGACAAGCAACAAGCCTTTCCAGCTGTGGCCCTCACCTATGGAATGCTTGCCTGGCCCCAACATTGTCATCTTTTCCCTGCCAAATTATTCTGCTCCAAGGCATGGGGACGGGCCAATTTTAAATATCAGCCTTAGGCTGATTGTTGCTATAAAATGTTCTTTGAGGTGGACAGTTTGTTCATATTATACATTAACTGTAATGTTGGGGCAACCTGCTAAAGAAGATTTGCTGCACATGCAGGTCCACTTTCTCAAAAGTTGTGGTCTGTAATGCAGGAAAAAGACACACAGTCCTCTGTCATGCCTTTGATTTGATGTATAGGATTTCTGCCATTCTTTTGAACTTTTGCGTATTTTTGATACACTTTGTTTATTTAAAAAAAAGAAAGATCAATGGAGCATAAACAACAAGTAAACATTAGTGATCTCCCATAAAACACACATTAACGTGAAGACTAGCAAACTCACAGTCAGAGATGTTGACCTAAAGCCTTTCTGTACTACACTGTTATAGTGCTATCATTCCACTTTCAACATCCTATGGAATCCTAGGGTTTGCAGTTTAGGGATGGGCATTTAGAATTCTCAGCCAGAGAGCTCTTGGGCTTTAGTAAACTACAGACCTCAGAATTCCACAGGATGTTGAAAGTGGAATAATAGCACTATAACAATGTAGTGCAGAAAGGCCTCAAGCCTGGGCAAGTTTGCTTAAAAGGACGTGTTCAGTCTTGCATAGGATTATAGCTATAAAACCCTCAAAACTCAAATTCCAGCTCAACACTGTTTTCATGCCATGTCAGTCTGCTGTTCTGTACAGTGCTTAACATACCATTGGAGCTAAGTAAACATTAATTAACTGTAACTGTAGTTCTTTTCTCCAGTGTACAGCAAAAAGGAAAAGGGCAAGATAAGTGTAGATGATTATAGTAATTTAAACTGACTATAGACTGGCAGGTATTAAAATGAGGAAGAGAGAGAGAGAGAAGTTGACATATTTTGGAAGACAATTGTGTGTCTTCTTTCATTATCCCTTATTTTAGAGATCTCAACTTCCTATTGAATATCAGTTTCTGTCACAAAAACCTGAAGCACACAACAAGCTCATTTAATTGGGCACAATTCACAACGCCTTCACCCTATAAAAGAAGAAACTCAAAGGCATGTTTTGGGTATATTCTTATGACAGACATCAGCCCCAGTTTCTCTGAACTCAAAGGAAAAAAAACCCATGCTGATTAACTTATCTGAGCTCAGTCTTCTGCCGGGACAAAAATCAGAATGAGAGAAGGCCTCTTGGTTAAAGCCATCTTTTTCTGTTCCCCACCCCATTATTCGACAGCAGTTCTATTTAACAATAAAAAGAAAATTATTCCAGAGATAGTATTGCCAAAGTCACATAGAAATCCAATTGGTATATAATCCAGCATTGAAGGAACTGCCAGAAAGGGAACTGCCAGAAGGCAGGCAGTACAGAGTGCCCCTCTGGGAATATTGGAAAGGTGAACCCCCTGCCATAATCCCCAAAATCTTTTTTTTAAAAAAAATCATCTCCCCTGTTAAATTGTTAGTGACCAACATATACACATTCCATTGTACTGTAGATTTATATCAATCAGTATTTTTAAAGGGTCTATAATTGATCACTTGTCCACAGACAGCTGCTCAGATACTCATCCTTATAATTAGCTGATATCTTCCAAAAGACACATCATCATTATAATGTAAGGCAGCTGCTGAAGAACGTATAGCTTCTACTTAGGCCCATGGAATATTATACAGTCTTCACTCTCATAAAACAGAGCAGAATCCCCAAAAATGTCACACAAAGCCTTACATTCATGGAAGTTTTGTTTCATTTGTGCCATTGATGATAAGTTGTGAAATCTGCTAACATTTAGCTGATAAGCTAACATGTGATGTAACATTCAATATATCTTAATTACCAGGAATCACCAGGAATCTGATCTTTAGTATTCTCCTGGAAGAAGTTGTTCTGAGTTCCAAGGCCCAGTGTCATGAGTACACAGATGTTACCCAACCTCTCCTTTCTATATCAATCCAAGGAAGCTGTTTCAGTCCTAAGCTAGGGTCTGTTGTCAGTAATGGAATAGATGAGGGCAAACAACTTAAAGCTTAACCAGACAGGATAGTGATACTGCTTATCAGTCAAGAGCAGATCATGGGAACAGGGAGCCAACAGGGTTCTATTCCTCCAGAATCTCAGGTTTGCTGTTTTGATGTATTCCTGGATTCAAATCTAGACACAGACAACTAGTTTTCTCTGATTACTACAAGAGAAACTGGGGCTGATGTCTGTCATGAAAATATACCCTTTCCTGGAGATGTCAGATCGGCCATGGTGACACATGCCTTAGTTGGCATAATATAAGGTACTTTGCCTTTGAAAGTGCTCAGAAACTTCAGCTGGCCTAAAGAGCTATAATTGACCAGAGTGAATTACTCGGAGGATATCACTCCCTTGTTCCACCAGTTCCACTAGGTTTGGTCCATTTCTGGCAGCAATAAATAGTGCCGATTATTTGTTTGTTTTAATGTTATTTATGTCCCACTTTTCTCCCAGCAGAGGATCCAAGGCAATGTACAATGTACAACGTTTTAAAAGCACAATGCAATTAAAATAAAACTCCTAATACAAAAATTAAATGACAAACTAAATATCTATTTCCATACACATGTTAAAAAACAAGTTTAAAAAACATCAAAAAGGCACATAAAACATTATAACTTAAAATCACTACACCTCCTATTAAAAGCAAACATGATTCTTGGTTGCATGATTCAATAGGAGTATGGTGTCTAGATCAAGGGAGATAATGGTACCATTCTATTCTGCTTTGGTTAGACCTCATTAGGAATACTGTGTCCAGTTCTGGGCACCTCAATTCAAGAAGGATATCAACGAGCTGGAGCATGTCTAGAGGAGGGTGACCAAAATGGTGAAGAGTCTGGAAGCCATGCCCTATAAGGAGGGAGCTAGGTATGTTTAGGGAGCTAGGTATGTTTAGTCTGCAGAAGAGAAGGTTAAGAGAGGACATGATAGCCATGTTTAAATATTTGAAGAGATGTCATGTCGAGGAGGGAATGGACTTGTTTTCCATTGCTCCAGAGACTACGACAAGGAGCAATGAATTCAAACTGCAGGAAAAGAGATTCAACTTAAACCTCAGGAAGAACTTCCTGATAGTCAAAGCTGTTCAGCAGTGGAATATGCTGCCTCAGAGTGCAGTGGGGTCTCCTTCTTTGGAGGTTTTTGAACAGAGGCTGGATGACTGTCTGTCGGGAAGTGCTTTAAATGTGTATTCCAGCATAGCAGGGGGTTGGACTGGATGACCCCTGTGGTCTCTTCCAACTCTTATGATTCTATGAAAAGCTTTGTCTGTCATAAAATACTAAAACCCAAATGCCTCCTTAAATGAAAAGGTCATTACTTGCTGGCGGAGTTCTACATTTGAGGAGCAGCCACCAAGAAAGCTGTCTCCTGTCCTCATTAAGCACGTCTGGGGTGGAGAGAAAGCTCTCTCCTGGAGATCTTTGAGCACAGACAGGATCATATATGGAGATATGGTTCAAATGGTTTGGACCCAAGCCATGACTTATAAAACCTTTTACAACTTGTGTCCAGGGTATAAAAAGGACCATATCTTCCTACATGAGGCTGCCTGAACTCTGAGATTTTTGGAGGAAGCTTTTCACTTGGTCTTGTCACTTTTGTAGGCATGTCTTGTGTGAACATGGGATACAGCCTTCTGGTTGGCTGCTCCTAGGCTTTGGAACTCCTTCCCTAGAGAGACTAGGATGGCTTCCTTCCTCCTGCCTTTCTGTCAGAAGTGGAAAACAATTCTATTCCAACAAACTTTTGCAAACTGACTAAAAGCGATGTTCACAGTGTGCTCATCTGCTAATTTTTAGCTTTTGTCTGTCTACTGGACATGTTTTAAGTGGTTTAACTCTATAGATAGTTGTTAATCACATTTTAACAGTATTTTCTGTATATTTTTATTTATGTGCTTGTACGTGTTCTCATTTGTATTTGTTTTAAATTTGGTAAACCTGCACTGAATTCAAGTTTCAGGGAGAAAGTAAAATGTAAGTGAATGAATGAATGAATAAATAAATAGATAGATAGCTATTACCAAGCAAGCAGCAAAAATAAGGTTTCTTTTTTTAAAAAAAAAAAATTTTAAAGCTTATTTTATTTCACTATCTTATGAGTTGCCCTTATAATGGGACTCTTAGAGTGGCATGCAATTTCATTTAAATTAGTTTATGGGAAACATACCACAAGGTGAGGACGTAACCATTAGGTAAAAGAAGGGGTTGGATCCTAATTTCTACTATAGTATCCTTTAATCTCTAAGTGCCCTTAGCAATGCTTAAGCTTCTTAAGTTACCCAGTGCCCATTTCTTCCAATTAAGTTAGCAGCTCTGTACAGTTCTTTGTGTCACACAGGAGACCATAAGCTATGAATATCATTTCCATTTGCACACATAGCTGGAACCTGCCCATTAGTTATAAATGGGGATTTGAGAACGGCTTGTGATGCAATATATTTCATTAATACTGTGGCAAGGTTCATTGAGTACTCATCATGGACTCCTATCACATGATCTTATGAGAAGGAACTGCATGAGGTTTTCAGCCTAGGTACCTGCAGATGAATTAAGCTTAAAGCTTCCATGACAACTTTGTATAGAAATATCTATTCATTTTCTTTTATTTTTTAGTGCTATTCAATATTTCTGTTTTGCAGAGGCATGGAAAACTATACAGGGATCTTGTGGAGGATGGAGACAAAAGACTAATGGTAAGCACTAAAGCAGAGTGGGAAACCTCTAGCCTTGTAGTTTTTGGACTTCACCACTCAGAGGCTGTCAGCATAATCAATGATAAGAGATGTTGGGAATAACCACTGAAAACACCTGGGGACCTTAGAAACCACCCAGTTATAACACTGTGATTTCACTTTCACGACCATATTCTGCAGAATACAGGATTTGTAGTTTGGTGAAGCATTAGAACTCTCTGGCTGAGAATTCTAAATACCCCTCTCTAAATTGCAGTCCCAAGATTTGATAGGATGTTACCAGGCAGTTACAGGGTGTCTCAAAGTAATGCTGAATACAAAAATGCTACTTGTGATATGCTATTTGCACTCAGTACTCTTCTAATTTTTTTTTGAATTTGTAGTACTTACAAATTTTATAGCATTTACAAAGCTCGTACATACAGTTCCGGACATTCTCAAATTTCAATATTTGCTTTGACAGAAGCACATTCTACAAATCCCATCAGAATACTAGAAAATACATCACTGAATATTCACATTGTTTCCTTGGTTTTCTCTTTGTTCCATTTCATTACATTGCTTCAATTCTCTTTCTTTGCCTTCAGAGTCTTCAGCCTTATTTGCCCACACTTTAATACAGTTGGCTGTAGTCAAATGAGACCAGCAAGTGGGAGGGCAAATAAGATGAAAAACAGTGATGAAAATCACTGAAAAGGAGATACACTTTTAACATTTATGAAAAAGATAACATAAAATGAGATAAATAGCTTTGATTCAGCATTAGTCTTAATGCTGAATCAAAGTTGCTGGTGTTTTTGGACCTCTCAGAGGTGTTCAGTACCATTGATCATGGTATCTTTCTGGAATGCCTGAGGGAACTTCGAATTGAAGGCACTCTGCTTCAGTGGTTCCCATCCTATCTCTCAGGTAAATTCCAGATGGTGGTGCTTTGGGATAGCTGCTCCTCAAAAAAGGAGTTGCTATACAGCATACTACAAGGTGCCATTCTATCTCCAAAGCTGTTCAACATCTACATGAAACCACTGTGAGAGATCATCTGGAGGTACGGGGCTGGGTGTTGTTGTTATACTGATGACACCCAAATATATTTCCCCATGCCTTCAAAAAACAGCTTCAGCTAAGGATAATGTGCCTCCTCAGAATGAGTGACTGGAAGAGATAATGGACTGGAGAAGGAAAAAGAAACTGAAACTGAATCCAGACAAGACAGAGTTGCTTACTATCAATAATCCTAACCTGGTTTAGAGGTGTGTCAACCAGTCCTGGATGGGATTACACTCCCCCTGAAAGACTGCATTCACAGCCTGGGAGTACTTTTGGATTCATTGCTCCAAATGATAGCTCAGACAGATTTGATGGCCAGAAGTGCTTACTATCAGCTTCAGCTGATGTGCCAGCTGTGCCCCTTCCTAGAGCTGGAGGACCTAAATATGGTAGTGCACATGCTGATAACCTCAAAGCTGGACGTTTGCAGTGGGCTGTACACGGAGCTACCTCTGTACCAAGTTTAGAAACTTCAATTGGTTTAAAACACAGCAGCCATATTGGCTACTAGTATATCTAGGAGCAATCATATCACACCAATATGAAAGTCACTCCACTGGCTGCCAATTAGTTTCCAGAGGAAGTACAGAGTGTTGGTCATTACCATTAAAGCCCTACATGGTTTGGGTCCAGGTTACTTACAGCGTCATCTCCTCCTGTATAATCCGCCACACACATTCAGGTCCTCTGGGGGACATTTACTTTAACCAGCTAGGACTAGACTTGCAATGGTCAACCAGAGGACTTTTTCTTCAGCCCCACCCCCGACTGTGGAATACTGAATACAGCTGAATGCAGTGTCCGAATTTAAAACAGCTTTAACAACCAGTGTCTTCCATCAGGTCTATTCAGATTATTTTAAACTGTGAATTTTAACAAAAAATTTTAAATATCTATTGATGGTTTTTAGATATTTGTATTATTTTTTCTTTTAAACTGATATTATGCATTTCAACTATGTTTTTTAATTGATGTTCTGCTTTTAACAAATATATGTTATACTTTAATGCTTTGTTGTTCTCTGCCTTGATCCATGAGGAGAGGTAGGTAAGAAATAATGATGACGATGACGATGACGATGATGATGATAACAATGCAATATGAACAGTTGGGTGTCAAAGATTCTCTTTTACATAATCACTTACAGAATATGTCTAAATAAATGAGATAAAGCAGAAGTCACTGATAGCTCCAGTCTTCATTACATCCGTGTGCATATGTGCCTTTAAGTTGCCTATGGACTTATGCTGACCTCTTGAATTTCATAGGGTTTTCTTAAGGGATGGAACACTCAGATGTGGTTTTGCCAGTTCCTTCTTCTGAAATATAGCTTACAAGCACCAGGTATTCATTGGTGGACTCCCATTCAAGTACTAACTAGGGCTGACCCTGCTTAACTTCTAAGAACCAGTGGGATCTGGTGTGTTTAGGGTATTTAGGCCAAGCCTTGGATAGCCCTGTTGAAAGCAGTAGAAACGGTATGGTTGTAATTATATGTTGGGTTTAATGAATGGTTCTTAATTGATTTTTTTCTTTTATCATTATTTTATTGTTTTTCATAATTGGTTTCCTTGTGTCCTTTTTTTTTAATGAAAAGAACCATTAAATTGTTCTTAATGACAAAATATCAGCTGCTATTTAATCAGTTGCTATTTCTTTGAATATGACATTGTAGCAACTGGTCACTACAGAAAGACAGTAAGCACTACTTTAAGTGATAAAGTATTTTCTACATTTTTTCTCCTTACCTCCATCCTGAAATTTGCTTAATCTTTCAAGGTAGGATGACATTGGCATTTGTACAATATCAAGAATAGCCAGCAGTGTTCTGGTCAACCTAAGTAGTTCGCTGAAACTGTAAAAACCGAAGTATATGAGATTGCGAGCCAAGTGCACCACCTAAGGGTGGGGGGGACCAAAATGTCAAAAACAAGAAAGAAATCCAAACATTAAATTAGTGATGGACCCACAGAGGCATATTCAGAAATTTAATGCTACATAATTTTCTTAGATACCTTCTTTGATTGTTGTTATATGCTTTCAAGTCAACTCCAATTTATGGCAACTCTATCATAGGTTTTCTTGGCAAGATTTATTCAGAAAAGGTTTGCCACTGTCTTTTACTAAGGCTACCAATGTGTGATTCACTCAACCATGGTCACCCAGTAGCTCAGCGGGGGATTCAAAATCTTGTCTGCCAAGTTCTCAGTCTAACACTCAAACCACTACACCATACTAGATCATAGACACAAATCAATTCACTTAATGGATATGAACTGTCATGTGGTGGTGACTTCATTACTGCATACTTCATTAATGTACACTATGTAAAGGGCCTCAGATACTGCTTCAGCTTTCCCAAGGTAAATTCCTGCCCTTCCACATCCTATATATCATAACACATTAAGGAAATGAGAGATGGCAGGACCATTCTCTGAAACTATTTGTTTGTCCTCATAATTCCCAGTGACCCAAACTCAGTCTCAGTTGTGATGTTATAAAAGCCTTTTTATACCATGTCCTCCTCCAAAGAAATTACATGCAGGGCTCCTAGAACTTGAGGTAAATAACAAGTCCATTTCAGATCGGACAAAAGTTATTAACCCACTGGCTTTTAAGAGGCATGATACCTAAGTGCATATCCTGTTTACTAACATAAGACACATCATGTTGGATCAGACCAAAGGCCTATCTATTGCATCATTCAGTTCTCACAGGATGTCAGCTAGATGCCTAAGGGAAGCTGCTAACAGGTGTATGCAGAACACTCTCACTTGTGTTGTCTAGCAACTGGTATCAAGACCTGTGTTGTACATTTTATGTGCTTCCAAGTCAGCCACTGACTTATGGCAACACCATGAATTTCACAGGATTTTCTTAGGCAAGGACCACTCAGAGGTGGTTTTGCCAGGTCCTTCCTTGAAATATAGCTTACAGCCCCTAGTATTCATCAATAGTCTCCCATCCAAGTATAAACCATGGCTGAACCTGCTTAGCTTCCAAGATCAGACAGATTCTAGTGCCTTTAGGGTATTTAGACCCTGTCTCCAAATTATCATGCATACACCATCACAAGTGAGAAACTTCATGTGGAATGGTAAAGAAGATATAGAGTGAAGGGGAGAGAAAGAGAGAGAGAAGAGGCTAAATTGGCTGCTTCTCCTTCTTAGTTATTTCCTGATTCAAAAAGTATAGCCAGTAGTACAGGTCAGGAGAATAGGAAAGTACCTCAAAAGTTAGCTTGTTCTTCTCTTTGTCTCCAAAAGGAAAGGGCTGATTCACAACTTCTTTCAAGTACTCTTCTACACATTCCATCGTCAAAGCAAATTTCCTCTTCATGTCATTCCGTGAGGAGTCTGTAAAAGAGTCATACCTATAAAGCAAGACAGTGAACAAAAGCTGGATGAATTGGATGTTGCAGGAGGCTGACAACTCATGATCCATCCTTCTTTGTGAATAACAAGTGTAGATGTTTAATGGAGAGAAGGTTGTTGACATCTCCTATGGACTTGTGAGATAAACTTCCCCAAAAGAGTTAAAGATGCAGCATGAATACCAGTCTAGACACCAGCAAAGATGTTTGTTGTCTGAGGTTTTAATTGATTGCAGTTTTGCTGGCTAATATAAACTACCTAGTGTTTATATAAAAGCTAGGGTAAGTTAAAATCAAATAGGTGGACCAAAGTTAGAGCATTTGTCTTGTTTTTTGATTGTTTCAGAAATATTGTGCCCGCCACAAAAATTAAAGGATAGCCCTGAATACATATAAACAACCAAGACACTTCCATGCTCTTTGAATAATGAGAGCATTTGAATACTGCACTGAGATCACTGAAATTTTTGCCCACCCATGCAGTGACCTGAACCAGGATCTCTGCCAAAGTAGCTGCTTTACTGCTGTTACTAGCAGCAGCACCGAAACAGCAATCCGGATGTGGTTTGCTGGTGAATGGGTAGAGAGAAAGCTATTCCAACCCTCCATCAAGAAGCAGTCAAGGCAGCTGCTTCAATGCTATTACAGGAGAAAACAGCAACCTCAGCATCCTTGGTAGGAGGAAAGCAGCAACCTGTTTTTTTCCCCAGGATTCTCCCCCAAGATCACTTCACGTCCATTATTAACAGTGGTCTGAGATGTATCCAAATTCCTGGGAGCATGTGAGAGATGAAAGCCTCTCCCATCGTTCAGCAACCCGAGATAAGTTTGCTGCTCTAATGCTGCTAAGAACAGCCTTGGTGCAAGAGTTTTTTCCTTCACTGATCAGCTGAGCTTCATCAGGTACACTAGAAGCAGCCAATGGATAGATATAGCTAGGGCTGTTAGTTGCTATCCTTAATCATGTAGGCTTGGGTCCTAACTTTGTGAAAAGAGATGCACTCATTGATCCATCTTTGATCAAGTCACTAGTCCTGATTCCACTAGATACTTTTTCATTCTTTTAAATACTGATCACTCCCATGCTGGGTTATGTGTTTCATTCATTCATGTGTTCAGCTGCCTTGGATTCCATTTGGGAGGAAGGCAGGATATAAATTCAATTAAAAAACAAACAAATTCTGATTTATAAATTTAAATACAAATCCATATAAATATAAATGCAAGCTTCACGTACCAATGTCTCTGAGAAAAGGCCAAATTACTTGGGTTGAGTTTTCATTACACAAAATTCTGTTCTTAAAAAACTCAGCAGCTCATGATCCAAGCAGGATGGACGAACACTCAGACCATACAATAATATTATCAATATTATTTTTCCTGACCTCAAAGGGCTGTGAAGGACAGAGATCTCAATCAATAAATTCCACAGTCTGCATTTAGCACTGGGATGTATTTTTACTTGTGTGCTGCATTAAAATTCTCAAAACTTTATTCGCAGAAACACTGAGAAATATTGTGTCAAAAGGACAAAGAAACTGCCAACCCTAGGAACCTTCTGGTCCTGCACTGTGTTATTAACAGGAACCAGACAGAGGTCTCACCGTACTTATAAGCATTGCACAACAGCAGCCTTCCCCGTTTGTACCAAATTTCTGGTATTGTAGGCTGTGAAACACTGAAAATAACTCATACCTAGAACTCTTATATTTGCTTTGTTCACATTCTCTTGGTTTCTCTGCCTGCCCCTTTTCTCTGGACTCTATATTGAATTTCAACTGAAGTTTTAAGTTACTGCAGAGCAAGAAACTTGGGGACTGTAGGACAATTTAATGTGGGAGAGGCAGAATTCTTATTTGTGTGGAATATGCCTTCATCCTCCCACCCTATCCTGTAACTATCCCCCACCTCACTTTGAACTTAATGAGTAAGTCCAGTGTCTTCAAAAAAGAACTCACTCATGAATTGTGATCTTGGTAGGGATTTCAGTCCACAGCCTGGCATACTTCACAGGTACCACTGTCTCTTGAGGATCTCTGTCCACATGCATGTGCAACATGAGGCGGCAAAAGAAGCTCGCAAGTCATAAGGCAGGCTCTCATCTGACATGCAGCGCAGGATCAGATCCACTGAGAGCTGTGTGGAAATCTGGTTAATAGCTAAATATTGGCGATCCAAGCACATTCTTGCAAAAAGGTTTAATTGATACCTAAAGATAAGGGGGAAAAACATTGTCATACCTATTATGCATTTGCTACACAATTACCTGCTTTACCTAAAGTAAATAAATATTTACTTATTTGAAGAAATATATTACCTAAACTCATCAGTCACATCACTAGGTTTTTACTGTGTGTATGACTGTTAAAATTTTCAGTCATTTATAAAACAAGGGCCCACATTATACAGACTGTCACAGCAGTCTCTTCACTGAATCCTTGAGCTACTTTTAAAAACAATTTTGCAATGTAGTCCTGTATCCTGCTTTTATACAACTGTTATATACTGTTTCTAATGAAAATGATACAGGCTAGAAATGCACAGACAGCTGAGTTTTAATCTTAAGCAAGTATACTCAGAAATAAATTTCACTATGTTCAGTGGAATTGACTTATGAAAGTACACACAAATGTGCACATAAGATAGACGTTGATGTTATGCAGTGAATTCCATCTTAAATAAAGAACTAATAGCAAACATCTACAGCTCACCCACCAACCATTTCAAGACTTGTTCAGATGTTATACCTTTTCCAGGAATATATTGAGGTTCCAGGTCCTGAACCAGCAAACTTTGGCTTAATGTGTTGACATTTATACCTCATGTCCTTCCAACACTACTATGTCTCATAAGGAGCTCTCTGTATTTTGCTATCCAATCATTTTCAGATCCATAGTCATGTCACTTTCACAGTCCTAGAGCAGTGCAATTTGGCCACTATTCCCCTACAGAGCTATCTTTTAAACTTTTAGAAAATACTGATTATATTCATATCTTATATTCTCTTACTCAGGTCTACCATTTGTCTTTCATCCACAGACTGAATTAACCCATACCAAAACTGCAGACATTTGTAACTGCTGTAGCTTCAAATGTTCCCAGATCAATCATGGAGCCGACAGGCCACAAACTTTGACCATGTTAAGCAAAACAGGATCACAGCATTTTATAGCCCAGTGTTCACTGAATACATTTTTGTTCAGCCATTATACTTTTCATCTAACTAACTTAATCATGCAGAAGTGCACTTTTTTTTCTCAAAGGGGAAATTTTCCTATTGGTTCTGAAGGAACATCTAAACTGGCCCTCTTTAATCTGTGTACTCTTCATTGCAACCTGTCAGGCATTTGAATCAAGACCAGAAACCAAGGAGTTGCTGATGAATCCAGAGATGGAAGAAATATCTAAGAAAAAAATCATGTCCTTATCATGTCATTTTTCACTTAAGAAAATTATTATTTTACCTGTAGTAAGTCAGGACCTCTAAATCAGCTTTGGTGCCCTCCTTAGCTTCTTGAGCAAGATGCCTGATTGCTTTACCATGAGGTTCCTTGTTGCTATCAATCCAGTAGAGCCAAACTTCTTCTTCGTCCATGTCATCAGAGAGAACAGAACAATCCAATGGGTTTTCCATTTGTGTGGAAACCAGCCTTAAAGCAAAGAGTTCATGTGACATCTCCTAATAATCTAAATAAACACTCGAAGTGAAGCAACGTCAATGAATGAAAAAGAAGTCTGAATTTACTTACTTCGTCTGAATGAGAATGTCAGCATTTGCTGGGCTCAGCATATATTTACAAATAAGTTCCTGAGTGACTGGTATTGCAGTTGTGTTAGAAACACACAAGTCTGACAAATAGTCCAAGAACCTTGAAGAAGGGGTAATAAACAAGAAATAAAGATGTTTCATGCTATAAGAGTTTACAGAGAAAGAGCAACACTATGATTACCAAGAGCATGTCATCCTTGAAATACTGACTGTGAATATATATCATATTGTGGTCAAGATGTAATAGGATATCTGTGACAGAACTGCTTTCATAGGCAAATTTGAGGAGGGCAATCCCTCTTTACTCTATAGCCCCTGGTGCATCCTCAATCCTGTTCCAAAGTGCTGGGACAGTGCTGGAGACAGTTATCTGGTGGTGCAGAGGATAAGAGGGGAAAGGAGGCAAGTTGGCAGTTGGGTGCTAGTATGACCTTGGCTCTGGACCTCAGTGTTAGTTTGATGGAGTCCAGGAGTTGCTGCTGATGCTACCATAAGTTCACATTATGAATTAGCAAAAACACCCCAAAAAAACAAAAAAAAAAATCAACGTAATAGATGAATGAATAGTTAAATACATGGACTACTGCAAACCTTGGCTCTCGATTCCTCCTGAGTAAATTCACAAATGTCTCTATTTCTTTAGCTGTGATATGTTTTTCTAGTAGCTTCCTGTTGTTGTGCAACAAAGCTGTGATGGTGTCTTCTGCCAAGATATCATAGCCGATCTGGGACTGCATGACGCAGAAGTTCTTAGCAATGTATTCCTGGAAGAAAATCCCAGGGTGGGCTGTCAAACAGTTCAAAAGACAGAAAGCTCTGTACTCCCCACCCCCTCTGCTCTTCTCTCTCTCTCTCTCTCTTTTTCTTTTGTAGCAGCAATGTTTAGCTTGTTTCTTTTGTCAATGAAGCTTTCTCCATGTCTCCTCAGTTTATTTATTTCACTATAATTTCTATCCTGCTCCTTCACAGGGGGCAAAGATCAGCAAGAAGCATGAAAAATAACAAAAGATGATAAAAACAAAATAGCTAAATCAACTGAACTTTCTGCACGCCAGATTAACTCTGCCTGGACAATGCCATTCTGAAGAGGAAAGATTTAAAGTTTTTGGGCACTCAGGCTTAGACACTGACAATTCTCAGAGGGAAGATTGCTCCCTCACTGTGCCATCAAGGACAATGCTCTAAGACAGTTGCACCTCTTCTGAAATGATGGTTAAAACCTTTTTTAAAAAATTAAATTGAAAGTGACCTCATCTGCATTTCCATTTACCCATTCACACTATACAGTTACAGCTTTATGATTCCACTTTAACTGCCACAGCTACATTCTATGGAATCCTGAGATGTGTAGTCTGAGGAGGCACTAAGGTGCTTTCCAGCTGAAACTTCTAAATACCCCTCCCTATACTGCAAATCCTAGGATTCCATAGGCTGTTGCCATGGCTATTAAAGTATAATCTAGTGCTATAGCTGCGTAGTAGTATCAAAAGGAACCAGATTGCTGTTGTTGTTGCTGCTGTTGTTGGAGCTTGCTATAAAAGAGACTGGAGACTTTTAGGAGCAGCAATCCTCCTTTGTGGAGCCCCCTCCCAGCCCTACAATCGGCAATTTTTTCCCCAGGAGGATCTGGAGGCTACAAAAAGCATGAAAGCCAGTTGGCAGCCCAGATTGCCTATGCCTGCTGTCCTGCATGCTCTTGATGTCCAAATCTAGCACACTGAAAACAAGGAATAATATGTTCTTACTTCATCTTAATAGACATGATAACAGAATGGAAAGAAATAACAAAGGAGAAGATGATCTCTCAGGTACACATGACTCAAACTACTAACGGCTTCACTCACCAAAAGTCTTTTATCTTAAAGGCTTTGTAAGTCAAAACCATCACCTCAGATTGTATCCAGAAGAAAATTTAAGGTGAATACAGATCACTGCCACAATGCACTGAATTAAGATGTTATAAATTATTCTCCTCTACCCTGCTTCTTCTCCCAAAGGGTATGCTTAGTCAGCATCTTTTCAGTTCTAAAGAAAATATTAGGCCATTTCTGCACTACATTGTTATAGTGCTATTATTCCACTTTCAACATCCCGTGGAATTCTGGGGTTTGTAGTTTACTGAGGCCAAAGAGCTCTTTGGCTGAGAATTCTAAAGGCCCCTCCCTAAACTGCTAATGCCAGGATTCCA
Organism: Iguana delicatissima; assembly: GCA_948472985.1. Taxonomy (NCBI): domain Eukaryota; kingdom Metazoa; phylum Chordata; class Lepidosauria; order Squamata; family Iguanidae; genus Iguana; species Iguana delicatissima. The sequence continues at coordinate 107,832 of CAOKZL010002477.1, read as the reverse complement.
CAGGATGTTGAAAGTGAAATAATAGCACTGTAACAGTGTAGTGCAGAAATGGCCAAAGTGTGCCCTCGTTTGAGTAACAGGTTCATACGTGCTCAGTCATATATGGGAAGACCTCTTATCACAGGCATATGGTTACTCTTGTAGCAACTGTGGAATTTTCCTGGATGATTCATTATGACGGTGATATCTCAGTCCACTGGTCTCAATTACAGATCCACAAGAAAAATCAGATCTGGGAAAGGATGCAGCAGGGCTCTTTCAGATGGGTATGAAGAACTGTGAGAGTTGAGGTCTCTCTGCTATTCTATAGCGAGGCCATCTCCCCTTGCTCAGTCCCACTTATTGTTTAGAGATGTCAGCCACATAAAGCTAACAATGTCGGCTAAAAAGCTACACACAGTTAACAAATTAACTAATTATCAGCAACCTCTCTTCCTGTAGAGCACATCAGAAAACAAGTCCACCTCAATTCATCAAGGAAGTTCATCAAACAAGACTTCTTCCAGGAAGCCTTTAATCCTAGATAAACGAGAAGGTGGTGTTCTGAGGTCAGGGCTGCCCCAGGGTTGACCTCTATACCAAAATTCCACTTTCCTTTTGCTTCTTGATACTTCTCACTGGTTACCAGGTCAAATTCTTGAACTCATATCATGTCCCTTTTTGAATTTATAATGTTTTTATATACTTTAAAGCTTTATTCTAAAGAGCCAGCATGATGTAATGGTTTGCTGGAGACCAGGGTTCAATTCCTCACTCAGCCATGGAAATCCACTGGGTGACCTTGGATGCATCATGCACTAGCAGCCCCAGAAAACCCTGTGATAGGGTCATCTTGGGATTGCCATAAGCCAAAAACAACTTGAAAGCACACAACAACAACAGCAAAAGCAACAACACCTTAGCACTATAGCTCCAGGCTCCAGGCATTCCAGAACTTGCCATACACACAGCAGACTCTCTTGACTGCTTGAGCCTCCTCCAGCCAGAGGAGGTGCCATGGTGCATGCTAGCCTTGGGAAGGGAAAAAGGAAGAGGGAGAAGGAAAGAATCCAATGTTCTCACCGCACTCCCCTTTCCTTCAGAGCCTGATAAGACTGCTGTGAATATTTGTGTGTGTGTCTCTATGTGCCTGTGTGAGCGTGTGCAGGGATGATCAAGAGCCTAGCCTAGTTGTTAAAAACTGTGTTCAATTCATGTGATGTGCAAGTGTATCATTTCTTCAAAAGAGTGGAAATTGTTTTTTGTGTAGGAAAAATACTTCAAAATAGAAGGAAGCAAAACTGAAAATGTCCTTTCATTAGCAAAACATCATCAGGACTGGGGGGAAATATCCTCTTATGCTTGACATCTTGACATCCATCTGGAAAAGCCCAAACTTAAATCAATCTAATCATGTCACAGAGGTATCGCTAGCCTTTTGCAGTGCCTCATATTACTGTATTAGAGGAATTTAGACTTGTTTGAGGATTGCATAACATGCAGCTTCACAAAATGTAAAATGTGGGTTCCATAATTTGGTATGCCACTCCCACAAAAGCAGTCCCACTTCTTTCCATGAAACCACCAAGCACCACCTTCTGTGCTGTAAACAATTATTTCTACCAACATAAAAACAAAAGACAAACCTGATTTTTTCTGTAGTCCTGCTGGGAATGCCGGAGGATTCTGTAACAAAGCCTCAGCATATATTTGTATGGAGCATATCTCTGGTCACCCAGATCTTCAAGTCTCAGCATGGCTCCTTCTCCTGCTTTGTCTTTAAAGGGAGCTTTTAGGATTCCAAATATCTGTATACATACAAACATATAAACTGAAACTAAAGTGATGATTGAAAATGCAACCAAACTCAAGGTCTTCCATTCAGTTCAGCAAACACAATATCAAAGGATCATCTAGAACTAAGACAGAGGAGAAATGTTCACCTTCACTACATGTAGGAAGCTGAACAAAGTGTGCACTATAAATGTAACATGAAAATTGATAGATAATTTTCATTCCAAATGTATTTCTTCTTTTCATAACTTATTTAATATACAAAAGTCTCTATAATTCATGTAAAGAGCCTGCAGATTTTGCTGTTTGAGTCTTCTCGACAGTCTTCAATTGTTCTGCTCTTTTTCTAATATGGTCTTTCTCCAAGCATATGGCTAGCTCTCCTAATTCACATGGCAAAAGTCTTATGGTAACACTCATAAGAGTTGTTGTTGTTGTTGTTGTTGTTGGTATGTGCCTTTAGGTTGACTCCAACTCACGGCAACCCTATCAAAGAGTTTTCCAGACAAGATTTATTCAGAAATGGTCTACCATCGCCTTCCTCTGAAAATAGACTACAGCATCTGGTATTCCTGGTTGTCCCTCTTCCAAGCACTAATCAGACTTGACCCTATTTAGATATCCACATTAGACAGGATCTGGTGCCTTCAGGGTATTTAGACAAAGCACTGTGAATATCACCCATATTTATCAACACCATTTTGACTAGGTGACTCTGGGAAAACTTCTCTGAAAGCAACCACTAACAATTTTAGTAGTAGCAGAGCAATATTATTGGGAAACAATAACAAAATAAAAATAGATATGCATATTTGTAGGCAGGACAGTATCCAATTTAAATTTAGTGAAAAATATTTACCAAGTCTGTGTAACTATAGAAATTGGGAAAGAGGAGGAGGAAGAAGAGGAAGAGTTGTTGTTGTTATTGTTCTTACCAAGGCCATGTACTGCAATGTGTCTTTACAACACTCAAAGGGCCAGCTATCAGGAAGAGGGGGGAAAAGCACCTAAAAGAACTTTGAAGATGGCAAACTGAGGGAGCACCAGGTTTTAAACAGAAAAAATATCATTGCCAAAAAAAAAAAAATCATCAGCATATCAAGCAGAAAACAACATTTATGTTTATTCAATTAACAGGGAAAACAAAGCTGTCAAAATAAATGAGAAGACAGCTAGGCCACTGTAATGCAATTATCTCCACTTGTCCTGAACAGCTTTTATTTTATTCACAGAATGATCTTTTTGGCTTCATTCCTGAAGCATCTCTTGTGCCTGATAGTAAGGAAAATATTGCATACATCTCTATCAGAAACCTCCCTGTTTATTTTTAGAATTTTACTTTGTCCTTTTGAGTTTAGAAGACATTTCATTCACAGAACAATTGCTTTCACTGGACTGAAGAATATACTCCGTATACAGTATTATTGTGGATTACATACCTGTGCCAATATATTCTGTTCCCTCATTAACTTTTGCCTTTCTCGGTTGGGCTTAATGACTACCACATCCAAAACTTCCTGGCCATTATTGTGCACATCAGCAACAAAGAAAATGAGATCTTCCAACAGTTTGGTTACAAACCTAAATTTGGGTTGGAAGAAATGCAGTACAGTGAATAATAATGACTAATAACTACCACATAACCTTGACCTCAACATATAAGGTTTCTTTTGCCTGGTTTGCTATAATTATCATTGACAATACTATATTATTACTAAAGTGTGACACAATTTTCAACAACTCTTGTACTTATAAAATAAAATTATGAATAGAGTTGTCTCATCCCTGGTACACTGTAGTTGCATTTAGATGTATCGCCAAACCAAGTTTTTGTGCTATATGAATATGCTGGGACTGACACAAAATTTTTACTAAAAAGGTGAACAAATAGTCTATAACATTTTCTCTACCAAAAATTCTAGTTGCACATAACTAGACACAGGTCTATTATGAAAGCATGTATAAGCTGAAATAATTTGCTTGAGAACAAGGAAACATGGAGAGGAGGACAAGAGGTAAGAAGCAATCACTGACCTCCTTTCATTTTGAGTTACAGAGCCATTTTCTAACTTTTTTACTGTTGATGCTAAAACTTTGTTGGCATCATTAGCAAAATCCAGATCTCTAACTTCAGACAGAGGAACAGACACAATAGCAAATGCTTCCTTGTCTTCTTTGGTCTGGCAGGTTCCAATCTGCAGCATGGAGGAAGGGAAGAGAACATTCAAAATGTTGTTTATTATTTTTTAAGATTTACTACTCACCTTACAGCTAGCAAATCTTACTTATTTGTTTGCTTGGTTATTTATTTATAGCCTGTCTTTCTCACAACACAGGATTCAAGCTGGCTCTCAGTATACAGTAAAAACACAAACAAAATCTGTCTGTCTGTCTGTCTGTCTGTCTGTCTATCTATCTATCTATCTATCTATCTATCTATCTATCTATCTATCTATCTATCTATCTATCTATCTATCTAATTTAAAAGAAACCAATCAATTAACAACAGCAAACATTAAAAGTACCAGAACCTAAGACAGGCATCACAGGAGAATCTATAAATATCAGAGATAATGCTATTTAAAGCCACAACACAGCAGAAGGGGGATTTAAAAGACCTGAGATAATTAAAAGATCTCTTCCTTTCAATAAAACAGGGAAGAGCTACAGGGAACAGTAATGGAGGAAATTCCATAACTAAAGAGCTACAAGTGAAAACAGTTCTCTGCATAAGTTATCTGTCTCCATATTTACCTTTAACATTACAGGCCTTTCTTCATCTTTGTCTATTGGAATACTGGTACTGGTAACCCACGTGTTCGTGCAAAGGTGCCTCAGTCGAACATACGAATTCCTGAAGGAAAACAAACACAAATAACAGCTCTGATGAAACTGACTGCAAATTGTTTAAACATAACAATACTGTTTATAAAACCACTGTAGAGGAATTTATATAAATGGTAATCCTGTATAGAGAAAGGGTTTTCTACGGAAAATACTATTTGTGCTTAACTTCAAAACAATCCTACTAAAATCCTATTGATGTTACCTTTTATGAAAAAGAGAAGATGAAATAGTTCCCAAATGTGTACTTTGTGGATTTGGCCTCAGTACAGAACACCAGAGTCACATATTAAGTGGAATAGGAGTTTCACTTCTAAATATAGGAGTTGAACCTGGGGGAAATCTACTTACAAATATTCCTTAGTCATCCTACCTCTTGTTTTTTACTGCATACAACATGTGGAAAAAAACTATTTTTATATTGTACACATCAGACGCTGGTGAACAAAGCTCTAGTACACCTGCATGGTCTTTTAATCTGAACAAACGTTTTCCAAATTGGTTGGCTAAGTAGATCAGGTAACTGAAATGCCCTCTGGGGAAGTAACAGCAAAGGGAGTAGCTTAACCAGTGAAGGATTGCAGTGTGGCTTACATGGCAGCGCTTTGCAAACTTCATTTAGAAGTAATGGTAACTGATGGCTCTGTTGTCAGTGGCACAATAAAAATTTGCTTCAGGTTTTACTCAGAATGTTAAAGGAGACATCCAAGCTGTTGAACTTTATTCCCCAAAATAGCTTCAATCCCTTGGATACTTCTTCCAAAGTTCAGACTACAGCCCAGAGAGATCCACAGTACAAATCACATTGGAGCCTCCTGTCACCACTGCTGAGCTGAAAGAAACAGCTAATACAGTCACTCAGTAAAGCAACCAGCAGGCAATGGGTGCAACCCAACTTTCCATTTGTTGAAAGCATAGTGTCTTTCTACTCAGGTTAGCAAAAATGTAAAGAAAATGAGGAAATATACTGTGCTGGTTTCTCCTCCCTCCTCTCTGCTTCCCTGCCCCTGAGTTCTCACTTAGAAACCTCTGTGATTGAAGGGCAAGCAACTGGAAGAAGTGGTAGAAGATTATCACAGCATGTTTCTTCTTCCCCACCACCTTTGGATTGCTGAACAAGAGTCATGAACTCCACCAGGCATGCATCTATGAAGAGGGGCAAAATGAGAGAGCACTGCCCACCCAAACAGGAATTCTGCTCTCCCAATGAAATGTTCCTTCAGTGCCCAAATTTATAGCACTGCAGTAACTTAAAACGTCAGTCAGTCATTTAGAAATACAATTTAGCATCCAAAAAAAGGGACCAGGCACAGTTACTATGGGCATGTGAACATGGCAAATGTAAGAGTTCCAGGTGGGATTATTTTCAATGTTGTACTCTCTGCAATGCTAGAAAATTGAGAATAAAGAAACATTTTATTGGAGGGCAGAATTTGTATATGAGGTAGGACTCTGTCCTGCTTCCACAGCAACATCCCTGAGCTGTATTTCTGGTCAAAGGTGATGATATACCTTGAGCACTCCATGTCTTAATATGAGAAAGGAAGGACCTTGGACTGTCAGGTCATAAAGCATTACTGCATGCCTAGCTTAACTGGAGGCATATACCCTGCTCCCCATAAATGGAGAACAGGATTGTACTGTATGCACTGGAGACACCATTTTGAACAGGCTTGGAAGCCAACTATACAGGAGCTGGAGAAGCTGGAGAAGCTCAGCTTTCTTAGACAGACGAGAAAGAGGAACAAGCAATAAGTGTGTTCATATTTGTAAAACAATTACTCTCCTCTAGACTATGATACCAAGGCTGTATCCCAGCACAACACAAAGCCTGGCAACATATGAAACAGGTACTTTCTGCCAACACTGATGATCAGATTTTCGACCCACTACCCAGTGTTCAACCCAACCCAATGAAAAAACAAAACTAAACATACTAATACTGGTCTCACTCAACAGCTAGTTCTATGTACCATACGTAACCAAAACCTGGCCCATAGTCAAGGGAAGAAACAATCAGCCTCGGTACGTTATTCAGCTGAAGACAGCCAAGCAATAAAGACAAAGTATCCAGGAGTTCTAGCTTGTTCTTATGTCTCTACCGGCAAATGTCCAAAGCCACTTCTATTGTGTTCTACACTTTCATTGTTTTTATTGTTATTTACTGCAGTGTTTCAGTGGTTAACACAATGGCTTCATTTTAATCACAGTTCAGTGCCTTTGTCTCTCCCACACCTTCCCCACATCTCTCTCTGTCTCCCTCCCTCCACACACAAACACACATGCATGTACACATGTATGCACTGGTCCAGGGATTTCCAAGCAGAGGATGGTGCAATGGATTGTATAAAAATTAACTTCTGAAAGCTCCACCTTGTAACTGTCACCACTGGCAGCCACTCCAACAGGCTGCAACACAAGGAAATCAAGCAGGAAGTAAAGCCATTCCAATAGCGGCTGAGGGACTACTTGCTCCTTTCCTCTTTCCTTCCTTTCCGTTTTTCCTTTTTCTTTTCATGACATGCCTTTTTAGATTCTAAGCCTTTTATCAGGGACCATTTTTCTCACTGATTGAATGAAAATAAATTTAGGATAAAATGCTATAATAAATAACTTGGCTAGGGTAGTGCTGTTTAATTTGGCTGGGGTAGTGCTTCACTACCTTGGGATAGTCAGAGGTCTGAGGTTCATATGAGTACTACTCTCACTAAAATAAATAAGGCTGCATGGCTCAAAGGGCGGCCGATGTGTGGGCTGGGTTGAACACAGCGTCTTCCATTTTCTGGCTGCCAGCTCTGGTCCCTTCCTAACAGCCCCTGCGCCCGGCAACCAATGAGTTTGGACTTGAACTCATTGGCTGAAGGGTTTCAGGCTTAAAGGGGGGCAGTTTTCCCTCTGGTCCATGCAGGGGGTTTTTAGGGCACAAGCCTCTCGCTCTTGAGACTCAGTCTTTGCTGGATGTCATCCTGCCCACCTCCCCTGCAGGTGCTATTTTGGTTGTTTGTAGTGCTTACACTACAAACATAATCAACTAATGGATAGTTGATTATGCAGGCATTGCATCATATGGCAGTGGCATGGGTTCTGGATCTGGGATATGGTGGTGCAGGCCAGAACACAGATATGGGATGATAGGAGTGCAAGGGAACCAGGTATGCATTGGTGGTGGTTGCACTTATACTCTGCACTCCACAGTGGGCAGGCGGCCTACTGGCCTGGTGGATACTCAGTTCATTGGCCAACAGGCAGGTTGGTCAATGCTCAGACCCAGACCCATGCCCATGTCAACCCTTGTCACATCTGTAGCCAATAAAGTTGTGGTCTTTCTTTTCTCAATATCTCGTGTACATGTGTTTGAGCCCTGGGCATGCAATGGCATTTATAAAACGCATTGCACTTACTCTTGGGTAATATCTAATCCTGGCCAGTCTTTTGTGGAGGAAGTGACTAATATTGATGAAATGTTTTGAACAGCTGATACAATTCGAAAGACTTCTCTCCCTAACTTAATACCATCTCTCATCTTAACTTTGTTCTGATATATAGTTGACATGACATCCATATCTGGAAATCTTTTTATTTTACAGCCAATTTCATTATTTTTTCATACAATTCTTTTTTGCCTGTCCACTATCCCTGACATCTCTTTGAGGAATACAACAAGCACAAGATTGACTCCCTCTCCACTTCCTTTTCTAGTAAAATCTCTGTTGGAATAGTTTGGTACACAAACACAAGGAGTGAATGAGCGTGTGTGTGTGTGTGTGTGTGTGTGTGTGTGTGTGAAAGTGTGATGTTTAGTACATGCAACAGTACCTTGGAACCAGGCAGTCAGCTCGCTGAAGAGTAGTAGCATCCAGTTCAAAAAGAGAAGCAATGTCATTTCCATGTGGCACAGACACCAAAGTATACATAATCTTCTCTCCTGCCTGACGCTTCTTCTTTGAAGCGAGAAGTTCATCATCTCTTTGCTGATAAGGAACAAAGATTATCTGGGTTACACAGAATCCTACTGTAAGACCCCAAATGATTTCTGGACAGGTTACTACACTTGAATTTTAGACTTCTTGTATGGAACACAGAAGGAGCAATCTGTCTCAGGGATGCTGGGATGCAAGCTGACTTTACCAGGAAACAGGTCACAGGGCAATGAAAATGAAAAACTTCTATGACACTTAGCATATGATGCACCAATCCTGCTGAGTATTTAGCAGGGCCCTTCAGGGCAGGCCTACCAACTAAAAAGCACTAGTTCTAAATGAGGACAAAAACAGAGGAAAAAGAATGGAGGGGATGTGGGAGCATTCACAGAATAATTTGTTCTTTTCTCCCCAGCACTCCCAAGGACATTCTCCCTGGCAGAAGGACTGCCTAGGCTATGTGCTCCATTCATATCAGTCCTCCAGTCCTCACTGCTGAGCTGATAGATATGAACAATCAGAAAGCTCTTATTAAAATTCTCAGCATGATGCACAAGGTCCTGCTGGATGCAGACTGTCCTCAGATCAAAATACAGACAAATGCAGGTCACAGACTACACATCATGGCCAATTGACTCTGGCAGACAATTCACGTGGCACAGCCTTCCAGGGACCATACATTGCCATGGGCAAGACTTATAAAACAGGGGCTCCTCAACTGAATAAAACAATGGCTACTATTGCAACCTGCATATTGAAAGAGGGTACATCACAGCACTCAGTTCTTTTTCTTATTTGCTTCTCTTCTATGCACAGGGCTCCATCAGCCTCTCTTCTCTCTCTCTTTCTTTTTCAGTCTGGAGGTGCATACAAGTATATTTCTAAAGTAGTATAAGCTTTAGAAACCAATGTGGTTTCCCAATGCGTAGCAAGCTTTACAACATGGTGAGAAAGTACAAATTTATCCCTTTAAAATTAGAAGTATAATACACATATAGATCTGATGTTCTTTACGTACATAAATACATTAGGCCACAAAGCTGCTGAAATTAAATTTAAGAGCCACCGGAGTTTCAGAAACATCTGCTAAATTAAGCATAATCTGGTATCTTGGTGTTGAAACTCCTTCAGCAGGGGCTCACAAAGCAGCAATCACATACAGCAGTTAACAGAGCTTGGAGGTCAATAGGTTAGATGAGCTCTCTTTCTTTCCCTCGTTTCTTTTTTAAAAGTCTGCACAAACAGCAAGCAGAGCAAATTAATGGGCAGTCTCTTTCCTGAATGGCACTGGAGCTTGGCAGGCAGCACAGCAGTGAGCCCCCTGTAACACCTTTCCGTGTTGACTCATTTGTGAGTCATCGTATTTTCTTGTGAGTCATCGTATTTTTCACAGAGACATCACGTTGCAAAATTCACTGAGAGGAGGGGGTGGAGGAGAAGACAGGGACATTCTGTAAGAAACAATATATACTTTCCCTGAGCTGATCCAGGCTGCTGTTCATCCACAGAATAATAAATAATCTTCCTAATGCTCCAGAAGTTGTGCGTGCACATACACATGGGTTTCTGCTTCCCCTTTGGAAAACCTTGAGTGGTTTGACAACTGTGTTATGTGAGTCCACACACACGTACATGTGTTGCCTGCTTAGAGCACGGAGGATGTTTTCCTATTAATGTTTGCTTCTCTGAGTGTATCATCAAGCTAGTTCCCAGCTGACTCTTCAAACAAACAGAAAGACAGCAGCACTTGCAGTACATAGGCTGAATGTTTAATTAGAGCATGTGCTTGGCAAACAACTTACAATGCAAAGGTGTATGAAAGATGACTCCCTGTGGATTTAAAGGTCTCAGCAGACAGACCTGGAGCCTGAGATGTATATCTGTCTTTCTTTTTCTTATGTGTATTTCATTTTATAAACAAGACCAAGCACAGAAATCAACTCACAGTTATCATTACGTTGTTTACAGAATTTCTCTGATATAACATAGTTCCACAGAGGCTCGCCACAATTTCATATCCCCCAATATTTTACAAAAGAAAACCAGGACACATGTGTCCAAGCAACATTAGCATGTGGTCAAAATGGCAGAAGTTATTAATGAGGAAGGCCACACAAGCCAGCAGAAGTTCTAACAGTTTGCTTTTACCTGAGCTGATTGGGAAGGGCAAGATTTTGCCTCCTCCTCTCCTCTCTTCTCCTCTGTGCAATTGAGCATATGCTGTTTTTGAACTTGGAACTCAAGTTTGTAGCAACTGAAGTAAGCTGACGGCAAAGTGGAAAAGTGAGAGGAGTAGAGAGAAATTGGGAAACTTTAAAAGCAGGAGAAAAAGTGCGATGGCCCAAGATTAATTGGAGCCATCCTTGCCAAATTGAGATGGTTGGTGGATATGCAATTTTAGAGTGCAGTTTATGAAAGTAGAGAATTACGATGTACAGTCAGAAAACATGAAACTGATAATCATTGATCTAAGCATCTTTCCATAAGTCAAAATAAGAAGGTGTACAAAAGATAAAAGGTTTGTACAAAATCGTGCCATCACTGGGTGGGGTGGAATGGGGAAGAAGCATATGGTTCTGATTGCCCCAAGGAGCTGGTCATGTCCATGATAGTGACTACCAGAGTAGCAAAAGGAACATCCTGGAAAAATGCAAAAGACCTAACACTAGAAATATGATGCCAACCATTATTGTACATTGTTTAGTCCAAAATAATTAAAATAGAATAGAATAAAAAAAGCTTGTCAAACATGATAGATTTTTCTAGCACTACAATGGAGGATGTTGCACAGTTGCAATCCTACTTTATCCCACCCTAAGCCTCTGTGGCCCAAATTACCGCTATTCTGATCCTTCTGGCACTTGCCAGTCAGAAGATACAAACTAACAGTGAGCTATTCACATGCCTGAACTCTTTCAATTAGTCCACATAATCGCTAAATCTTAGGTAATAACGGTTCCTGCAATCTCTGTAACCAGGGCATATCAGCAGGCTACAAGGTTAACTTCAAAGCATGAGAGAAAAACTAAAATGGGTTGCCTTCACAGCACATAAGGAAAAGATTTTGGATTGAATGCATTGCTTCAGGTTCAGAATCATCAAGATTCTTAGGATTTGCCCAACTCTTTCCCCATGAATATAACTTAGCCTCCTTACTGAGTTATATTCACGGGGCAGGAGAGCCATCACAGCTTTTTCAAACAACAGCAACAACAACAACAAATTCATTATTCAATACAGTAATCATTCCACATTTAGGGTAGTTCTGTAGATCTCTTCCTTTTTTTCCATTTTGTAGTTAATTTTCCAGTTTTGCAGTTAATCATTTCACTTGACTCCTACACTGGCAATTGTCTTCTTGCAGGACTGTACTCTAATCTGCCTGGGTGCTGCTTTAGTCAGACTAGCAGAAATATGTGTACATTTACAAAAGAAACATCTCCTCCCCTTTCTCCACTTCATTAAGATTGGAAAGCTTCAGAGTAAACACATGTTTTCAACTAGCAACTGTATCTTCAAAAAGTTGTCACATGGTAAATGATAGATCATGACAAACTATGGATCGGTTTCAAACAAATAAGCGTGTCACAACATTTGATTGTCCTGATGTGTAACCTGTACTCAGGAAAATAGGCCACTGTTAAGACAGAATGTGGAGAAACATAATGTTTTCCAATTGGCAAATGGATCAGGCAAGGCTATATTGTATTACCCTATCTGTTTAACTTGTTTCCCGGACATAGCATACGTAAAGCTGGATTAGACTCAGAGGAAGATCTTAAAATTGGAGGAAGGAGCATCAACAATTTAAGATAAGCAGAGGATACATTATTACTAGCAGAAAATAGCAAAGACTTGGAATGACTGTTGAAGAAAGTCAAGGAAGAGAATGCAAAAACAAGATTACAGCTAAACATTAAGGAAAAAAAAATATGACTAAAGGTTATTTACATAAGTTTAAAGAAGATGATGAAGATATTGGAATAGTCAAAGATTGCCTGTATCTTGGCTCAGTCATTAATCAAAATGCAGACTGTAGTCAAGAAAGAAGACTAGAACTTGGAAGGCCAGCTATGGGGGAACTGGACAAAATCCTCAATGTAAAGATATGTAATTGAACACCAAAGTCAGGATTATTCATGGCATCATATTTCTGAATTCTATTTATGATTGTGAAAGCTGGATGGTGAAGAAAGCTGATAGGAAGAAAATCAATTCAGCTGAAATGTGTTGCTGGAAGAGAATTCCGTGGACACCATGGATCTACCATTAAGATAGATAAATGGATCCAAGAGCAAATCAAGTCTGAACTCTCCCCAGAAGCCAAAATGACTAAACTGAGACTCTTGTACTTTGGACATAGTATGAGAAGACATGACTCATTAGAAAAGACAATCATGCTTGGTGAGGTAGAATGCAACAGGAAAAGAGGAAGCCTGTATTACAAGTGGATAGGCTCAATGAAGGAAGCCATGGCTTTGACTTTTCAAGATCTGAGCAGGGTAGTTGATGACTACAGATCTTGGAGGTTTTTCATTCATAGGGTCACAATAAGTCAATGTGAACAGCAATGAACAACAACAGATAACAAATGGTGAATGAATTTTTCCTTTGGTGAATGGGATAATGCATGAAACTCAAAAGCCAAGGCCACCTCTGGCCAGAGAGGTTAATAACTACAATATAATGTATTTCAACAGGCTCTAGAGTTCTTCAGTTGACTCTAGCACACTCAGGACCACACTATGTGTTATTTTAAAGTTATAGCTAGCAGCTATGTCTTCTTCTTTTTTTATTTTGAAATAAGTGTACAGAAGTGTAAGTGTATGGAAACACTGGATGACCTTGGGTGCATCACACACTCTCAGCCCCAGAAAAACCCAATGATAGGTTCACCTTAGGATTGCTATCAGTCAGAAATGACTTGAAGGCACACAACAAGTGTAGGGGGGGTCACTCTACTTTGAGGCCTTATGATGGGGATAGGAGGGCTTTAACTCTATGCTGTCATATTTTAGACCCGATTCAGAACACCCTCTTGTGTTCTGAACTGGCCTGCAACTTGTATTGCCAAAAAGTGAACCACTCTTTGATAGTACAACGGTGTAACAGTGAAGGTGTTAAAGGCTTTAAGCTTGTAAAAATGGTTGTTAAAGAGATATTCGTGAATGCTATAGAAGCAATGCTTTACACAAGGGAAAGAAAATGAGCCAAAGTAAACTAATAAAGTGGTCCTCCTATTATGTACAGGCATAAATCATCAGGAAACTGGATTGAACGGGAGTTGTATAAGAGTCCTTCCTTGCTCTTGAATGGTTCCAATTAATTTCAGTGAAGCTGGCTCATGAAAACTGTCTCCTCCATTGTGCCCTCATACTTTATTGCCAAGCAGTACAGGTCATCAAAATTTAAAATCTTCTGCCCTACTGATTAATAGGGTAAGCAGCAACCTTTGATTGTATTTCACCATATGGTAAAGACTTCTTTATTCAGAAAGAGATTCATCTACCTGTTCGTACTATTTTTTTAATATTATTGTATCTTATTGCTGGCAAGTACCCCAAATGATGTGCTGGTAGGCACCCTGAAAGGTGTGTAACACACGAGCAAGATGGGATATAAGCTTCTATATAAATATATAAATAATAATGACCCCAGATTCCTGTCATCTTTGACTTGAACCTGAACATGGTACAGCAAAATGCTCTGAGAACCATTTGTGGGTAAAGATTTCTATCTCTGTGCAGTGTATCTGGTGTAATACATGCTTCCTAGCATCATACACTTTTAGCTGGTAAAATCTGTGTTGCTGTTGTTGGCTTGCAAACCTTCACTTGTTTGAGAGCAACATAAGGCTTTGGATATCAGAAAAGGCCACCCCTTTTTGGTTTGTTTGTGCACAGGGGAAGAGCAAAGCAGGAAGAAATGGGCTGTTCACTCCAGAATGGACTTGATTCACCAGAAACCAAGATGATCCAAGAATTTTAATTCACATTATATGGAAGCACATCCATTGTGAAAATTATTGTTGTAGGACCATGCAGGGTTATATTTATAAATGCTTATAAATAGCTATGTAATTGAAAAAAAGCTCTTTGAGATTAGCTTAGTAAATTCTGATGAGTTCATAAACAGCATGCAGAATAATGGGCACAGACCACAGCCTAAAAACATGAAGAAAGCCGGAAAAAACGTTCTGACGTGGTCTGGCATTGGGAGCAACATTCACATACCACAGCTCAGACCTCACACCACTTGAGTTTCTGGGGATTTCTTCTATTCTGTGAACCCTTGAGTAGGGGCCTCCCTACAGTGGCTTCTCAAGTCTGCAATTCCTTTCCAAAAGTGATCCACCCAAAAAGTTAAACCACTTATTTTCAAGCTCGCTTAAAGTTCATGTAGAGTGGTTCATTCTGTTTACTCAAAGGCAGCATTCTCTTGTTTATTCAAAGTTGCTTCCATGACTTTTGTCAGGAAAAGTTGTTACCAAGAAATTTGAAATAAATGAATAATAAAAGCAAAACTCACATAACATTTCTACACTCCTACATCAATAAAAGGAAAAAAAACATGGTGGATATACTGTACTATTTCAAAATGTCAAAGTCTCTCTTTCTAAATAGATATGATTACGTAAGGAAATATTTCATTACTTTATATATAAAGAAGTAGTTACACTTACCACAGCCTTTTCTCCATCACTGCCATCTGGATAGTGTGGATTGAGCTGCAAAAACAAAGCAATTTATTGACATTTGGAGGAAGATTTTTAAAGTGTAATTTTAAAATTAAGGATGTAAATCTGAAATCTAGAAGTGTTCCTATGTATTCATCTCTTCTTTTTTAACACACAGCCATCCAGCCCTCCAGCTTCCAGCTCCCTCTGGTATGAATGCAGCAGTGGTGTTTCATGCCACCACTGCAGAATGAGCTTTCCCTTGTTCTGCTTAAGCCATGAGCTTAAGCCATATCACCCCCAGGAAGTTGTGTCTAAATTTCAATGGGTATTGTTCACAATATACTACAACTATGTAAATCTCTGATCCTTTCCACACTGAATCATCTTAGGATCCTAGACATGATATCTTTACTGAATCATATGTGTCCAAGAAACTGTAAATAGTGTTATCCTAGTATTACTATTCACAGAGACAGAGAGAGGGAGAGGGGAGAGGGGAGAGGGAGGGAGCACTTACTTCTTTAATCCAAATTCTAATTCAAAGGGGTATTCCATTCTAATGAGCAGTACATTTGCCCTGTTTGGTCATTCATCAGTTGTATCTCAAACCCAAAGTTATGAAGCCACAGGTAAGTGTTGTAACTATCATGTCCCTCTCTCCTCTTCATCTATCAGAGTCTGGTTTCAGCACTTTCATAAAACCAGAGGAACCTGGTACAGATGTAATGGGGAACTCTGGCTTAATTCAGACAGAAATCTGAGGACTAAATCTGCTTTGTGTGTCTTGATACACAACACATGGTAGGAATTAAACTAGGAAAGTCTAATTCTCTTGGTTTTGCTGCACATCTTAGAGGTTTTTAATAACACAATACTTTTTTGGATTGAGTGTGTTTGCTGTGTATGTGTTTTTTCTCTGTGTGTGAAAAAATGGAGAGAGTGCTCTAACATTTTTATGATGGGTCATGTTACTCTGCCATTTTATAACGATTCACACCCATGAAGCAAACAATTTGTAGTCATGCCTGCAGTGTTTTGTCTTCTTAAATCCAATGTACTGACAGACTCCCAAAGCTTGGCAATTCCCCCTCCAAAGAGTAGCTCTCTAACATGATTTCTGAAACCAGTCCAACAGTTACAACCAAGCATAAAACTGTACCATCCAGCTCCAAGCCAGATAGGTGACAGAGAATGATAATATAGCCAACAACATGTTCAGCATAACAAATGGAAATACACTTCCACTGTCTAGTTTCTACCACAGGTCTGTCAGGGATATATAGCATTACACACTAACATCAGCGAGCAGGACTCAGTTGCTCTGGCACAGTTTCTCAGTCACTTTGCCCTACTTCCTCTGGTATCTTTGTCCTTCCATTTTGCATTGCATTCACCATTAAATGCACGGCTGAACAGCAAAACCTTTCAGGTCCCAGGACTGAAGCAAGCTCATTTCCCATTTTTCTTCCCAGCTAAGCCTCTGTCACTATACTCCATGAAAAAGGCAAACTACCTTTATGTTCTTACTAAAAAAAAGAAAGAAAAAAGACTACATTTCCTTTATTCAGCTAGAATTGTGATGGGGGTGTGGGCTGGTTATTGTTCTAATTCTTCTTGCCAGTAGTTTAATCTGCTGAAGAGACAAAAACTAATATCTCTCAAATTCCAGTAAGTCAACAAAGGCAAAGAAAATATATTTAATCCTCAAACCAGTATAGAATTCTAACTGCAATGTGATGAAGAAATTGAAAAATCCAAGACCACCTTGAGTTGGTTGCCATCACCCACATAAGGACCTTACCTCAAAAAAACAAAAATGAATATTGGCTTATAATTATCCAAAAGAGCAGAAGAATGACAGGAGCCATTTTCAGCAATAGTCTCACATGAACCGCCATCAAACATATACTTCCACAGAGAATCATTTACCACCTCCTCTACCCATTTAGCCAATTAATTTCTGGCAGTTTTAAGAGGCCAGTAGGGGAAAGGACTAAGCTCACATGAGGATGGTCTCAAACTTCTAAAGAACTTCTCCATATCCTCCACTAGCATGAACAAATGGAAAGCTATCCATCATGGTAGGACACACAAATATGTTTGAAGGTTTTAGGGAGACAACAACTTTCCTAAAGTCCATATCATTATGAATATGGGGAATACTACTGGTAAAATATCTGCCCTGGCAAAATTTCACTGCATCTATTCTTATATAAATCCATAGACCTGACTGGGTTTCCCAGAAGTGGAAGAGTGTGTTGTACATTCGGGAGTGACTGTATCAAATGTCCTAATCATTCCTCTGTTCCAGAGGCTGATTAGGACTAACAGAAGCATCAGTCTTGGTGACAGGAAAATCCTTCAAAGACATCTGGCATATGTCTGGGGTCTATAAGTGTGCCAGAATTGAACATAACAGTTCTTCCATTTTGCAGTATGGATTTTAGAACATTCACCAGACTGAAGCTCTACCAGATCTATCTATGAAAGTATAGTTATCTTGAACTCCTTCTGCCAAAGATTATCATCACCTCATCCAGACACAATAACTTTTGTCCATTTAGCTTCCCTTTCTTTGGCACAGCAATATACCTCCTTTAATCTGACCACCACATTTTTTAGTGATCATACACTCAAGCTTGTGGTCTGAAAAGTTAAGATCAGAGCTTTAACACTTTTCTACAACTTCTGTTAGATTGAAAAGAAGATTCATAAGTGAAAATATCTCCATTATGGTCAGAGTTTGTCTCTCGTGAACTCTCTTTTACACAGCACTTAATATCAGAGTAACCAAAAAATGTCAGTTTTTTTCCAGTAATGCATGGCATGCAGAAAAACACTTCTACATACAGCTGAAATACATGTCCCCAGTTGCTTCTTAAGATACTTATCACACCTCTTTAGTATCTCCACTTTTCACTACTTTCTAAATGTTCCATTTGTAGATTAACCACCATGCTTAATCACCTTCCTGAAGACTCCGATGGAATAATAAACATGGGTTTTACAGCAATACATCTGTGTTGTTATTTTATAGTTCTCAATTGCTTCTGCAGTACAAGTCTAAGGTATTTCAAACAGAATTATTTTAGCTGTATCTTTCACCAATGCTCTTTCTCTCTCCACCTTACAACTTAGTTTCATGACTATATTTCTAAGAGAGGCCTAAGGATGGAAGAAGAGCTCTTCCTTGTGTTTTAAAACACCATCTCAAATAGCTCATTGTAATCAGTTGGTTAATTTAAATAGTTAATCAGAATAATTCAGTTGTTTTAGATCACAAGAACATTATTGAACAATATCAACTGTGTTGAATAGTCACAAGTATATTCTGTAATTTCAGAAAAACACATGTTACTGTTCACGTCAAGAAAAGCAAAACCTAAAAACACTAGCTTTGAGGATGCTCATATCTCCATATTTTTTTCCTAACTGCTGTGCCTTCATTTTACAGATACTATATAGACCAAAGCACAGATTTTATAGCTGTCACTCTGAAAAGTAAGAAATTACAGGCTCATTCTAATAAAACAAAAACTGCGATGGCTACCTTATTTCTGGATTGTACTATTAGAGACTGCAGGTGGTTGTTCATATGATCAAATGATTTTCCATACCGAATTAAAAGAAACAGATTTCAAAAATCACTGCACATAGCAAGATGAGAAAGGGATAGACTAGAATCCTTCTCTCAAACAACCTACATTCAAACTGCGAGGACCTTATTTAATTTAGCCTAAGTCCAAATATCAGCCTCATCTAGAGCAGACCCTGACCTAAATACTCTAAAGGCACTAGATCTCATCTGATCTTGGCAGATAAGCAGGGCAGCTCTGGTTAGTACTAGGATGGTAGTACACCAATGTTGTACACTATATTTCAGAGGAAAGAACAAGCAAAACCACATCTGAGTATTCTATCCCTAAGAAACCCTATGACATTCATGGGGTCACCATAAGTTGACAGGCAGCTTGAAGACACTATATACACACACAGAACTGTTGTACTGAATCAATGAAAACTTGTTAAGTCAACATTTATGTGACTTCCATTGATTCAGTGTGTCTGCTCTGGTTGACAGTAATAATTTGATTCAGACATACATATGGAGGATCATTTGATCATGAGAGTCCTCTCATGGTGCTGTCCAGTAATGAGTTGATCCATGTCATCTGCTATTTGAGTGACTTACAGCACTGCTGCTTCCTAGCAAACATTTCCCTAATTGAAATGGAGAAAAGAAGCTCTTGGTTTGACAAGGAAAGACTGGATCCCCCACCTAAGATGCTGGGAGAGGTCTCTACAATTATACATTCACTCACACAAATTCTAAAGCAAATTCTTTGCATGTCCACTTGTCATTGTCTTTCAGACTTTGACACAGAGAAAGGGTTTGCAAAAATTCATATTTCAGCATAACTCTATTAGTATAAATGAGAAGAATGCAGTTGCAATAGGATGGCAGACACTGAGATTAAAAGCCATATTGAGCTTTAAAAAGTTTTGCCTTGCAAGGATGGGCACACATCATTCATTTATTGTAGAAGAGTTTGTTTATACTGGCCCGTTTTCTCTCAGTAGTTTTTTTTTATATATTTATCATTGGCTAAATAAAAGGAATCAATATGAAAATGCTACAGAATGAAGGAATTACATTGTAAAATATTTCTAACTTCATTTTTTGCTCTCCAACAAATGCATCAGCACTCAATCAAAAGGATGAAGGCATAACTTTTGGAGAGGAAAAAAATCAAAGCCTTTCATCTTCATTAAGCTGGTTTTGTTCACTGCTAATAGTGCACTGATTAGCTTTCAGCAATTTCAAAAGACTTAACTTATAGTCAAAAGTTTCATAGCTATTCCAAAAACTGCTGCTAATACATTAACCCCGCAGGGATATGTTTATTATCTCTATACTGAAAATCAATCTTTGCTAGGGTCAGTGAGCTTGTGTAGAAAATGGGAAATGCTAGAAATCTCCTGTTCACATCCCACCTTCAACCATTAACTTGCCAAATGGCAAGCCATTATAATTCAGCTTCATGATACTCCCATATTATGTGATGAGTGGTTATTGTTAGGTTGTATACAAAGTGATTTCAACACCCTAAAGGCTGGGTTGGGCTATCCCATCTCTAATTGACCTTCTAGCACTTGCTGATTGCTCAGACTAATCTTGCAAAGAATGCTGGACCAGATGAACCTCAGTCTAATCCAGTAAGACATGTATGCCTTTAAGCAAGGGTGGGTACTTGGGAACTTTGAGCACAGATTAGTTAAGACAACCTCCATATACATTCTTACTTTGTACATTTAGAACACATCACTGGACTACAGGAATTCTAATTAATAAAGGTGAAGGAGACCACACAATCAGCAAGCTTCACATGCTGTTCTAAAGTGTAATGGTAGTGCTAATTAAGATTATTAGCTTTCCGATCAATAATAAGAAAATTCTTCATCAGCTCCATTGGCCTAAATCCAATTGTTAGTCCCAGCTAGAGTCACTGAACTCATGAGAACTTGATCAAGTCAGTATTATCTGAATTCTGTTGATTTAATGGACCTCTTCTAGGTAGAAATATAACAAAAGAAAAACTTTAAAAAAAATAGAAAACTGAGTTGGAGGGATTAGCTGCCTTGAAAAACCTTCATGTGTTGTCCAAAAGGTTGGTCATTCACATATACTGCCATGTGAGTAAAAAGTTTAACTTTGCCTGAAAAATGAAGAAAACATGATCAAAGAAAACTCCCAAAAGCCTCTTTTAGTCTGGTGGACAATTTGGAATTACTTGATACTTGGAGATTGATATATGGAGAAGCATGAGAATACACATTTTTTCCTGCAAGACACAGATTCTTTTCTAGAATTGACATGTTCCTAACATCTAAATCACTAGTATTATCATGAAGATATTACCAAAGACTTTCTCTTTCAAGACAACTGTCTAGTAATGTTGATCTCCAAAAAAAGAAACAGTAAATTTAACTGGAAACTGAATGAAGCCCAACTCAAAAATGAAGATGTACTGAACAACCCAAGCAGGCCTTTAAGCATTTTCTTTGGCATAACACGAATAAAGGTAAAGATATTAGAGTGCTTTGGAATGCAAGTAAAGCAGTTATGACAGGCTTTTTTATACAACAGAACACTGAATTAGACAACAGAAGAATCAAAATAATTAGGATGAAATCAAGAAAAAGAAAGAACTTAGGAGGAACCCATCTAAACCATCGCTCCTGAAGGAAATAAAGATTTTACAAAAACAAATGTCTATGAACATGGTGTATGATATTGATAAAAAGATGAGATACAGCAAACAAAAATATTTCAAATCAGTGAACAAGCCATGAAAATGGCTTATAAATGATAAGCTATTAGTAAAGAAAGAGAAGAAACTGATATTAAAGATTAAGGATGAAAAGAAATTTACTTCAAATAATCATACGGTAAAGAAGATTTTATCCTAATTTTTTTCAAGTCCTTATAAAGCAAAATGATACCAAAAGAGAAGACTGAAATTGGACTTACAGAATTTAGTAATGATTTCAGAAAATCAGACACTACATCTGAATTCAATTATAACTGTAGCAGAAGTAGTCAAGGCCTTTAAGAAAATGAAGATTGGGAAGGCCCTGGGGATGGATGGTCTTTCTGTGATTTATTATGAAAGTCTGGAGGAACAATTATATCTTCCATTCCAACAATTGATTAATTCAATTATAGTTGCAGGTAAAATTCCAGACAGTTGGTGCCAAGCTGATATAACACTGTTACCAAAGGAAACACACGATGTGACAAATCTCAGAATTACAGAACTGTTTTCCTTTTGAACAACGACTATATGATCTTTACACTAATTTTGGCAGAAAGGATGAAGAAGATCCTTGAGGAGATAATGCATGAGGACCAATGTGGATTTTTACCAGAGAAGCTGATGCGGGATAATATAGGGGGTGTGACAGATATAATAGATCCAGAGACCCATAATGAAGAAACGGCTTTACTCTTTTTGGATGCAGAGTATGCCTTTGATAATGTGAATTGGTTATTCATGAGTGAGACTTTTAAAAAGATGAATTTTTGGACATAATTTCATCACATGGATTAAAGCAATATATTCACGTCAGAAGGAAAAGATTTTGATTAATGGTGAGACAACAAAAAGCTGCAATATACAAAGAGGTACCATTCTTTTTTATATTGACTCTACAGTTTTTGAACAAAGCTACTAGACAAGAAGAAAAAGTATAGGGTGTGGTAATAACCAAATTTTTAACCTAAGGATATTTGTAGATGGGTTAGTGATTTTTTTTTACAAGATCCCCTAGATTCTGCAAACATATTGTTTAAAATTTTAAATGACTTTGGAAACTCTGCTAGAATTGAAATAATCTAAGATAAGACAATTATGATGACAAAAAAAGATCAAAATCTGAAAGAAGTTTGGAAGAATTTTTCAACATGTGATTATAGCTGCCAGACTACTTTTTGCTCAAAAATGAAAAGCTGTAGTCACTCCATCTCAAGATGAATGGCTGATGAAACTGTTTGATTTGACAGAAATGGACAAATTGTCCTAATTTAAGAAAGTAAATTGTGTAAGTTTAAGAAAGATTGGGATAAGTTGATTGAATATCAAAGAGTTTGTTGGGGGACAAAATCAATTTTTGGTTTTCAAGATTAATAGATTAATAGTTATCCCTAATTTGCAGAAGTGTGTGATAGTGTTACAAGGTAGAATAAGTATATTTTGTAGTTATCATATAACCAACAGCTGTAGAGTTGGAAGTCTATTGTCTGTTTCTTAGCCCCTTTTCAGATTTATTTTTTTAGTTTTATTTCTTTTTGTTGTTATTAACTTAGGCCCTTTCCACATGGGGGGCGTGAAACGCAGGGAAACGGGGCAGCGCACGTGGAAACGGAGCTTACCTTAATCCGGGTAGCCCCGTCGCCGCGAGGAGCACCGTGCGTTCGCCGCTCTACACGGCAGTGGTGTCCGGCAGTGCCCAAAATGGCAGTTGGCGGCTTCTGGAGGCTCTCCGCCAGTCGGAGAAGTGCACCAGCCGGAAGCCCGCCCCCAGCAAGCTCTGAGGGATGCACTTGCGCACCCCTGCAATTCCACACAAGGCGCTGTGGCGGGCTAGCGCACACGTGTTTTATAAAGACCACATGAAATGTGGTCTTTATAAAACACGCGGCGCCACCCCCGCGGCCACACGAGGGCGGTTTGAGGTGTGGAAACTTCACATTTCTAACCGCCCTAGCGCACTCCACAGTGTGGACGACCTCCGGGTGAGGTCGTCCTACCCCGTGTTACCACGTGCCCCCCCCCGTGTGGAAAGGGCCTTAGTTTTTAAGTTTATTCATTGTCTGACTTTCGTATTCTTTTCTATATTGATTTAGACATTCAAAATGAGTGTATAAAAATATACACATAAAGTTTGATTCTGTTTTGGTTCAATCAGTTTGACCAAAACCATTCCAAAATTATCCCAAGTAACTGACATCTGGCATTTCTGCACTCCACTGTTATAGTGCTATTATTCCACTTTCAAAATCCTGTGGAATTCGGGGGTTTGTAGTTTACTGAGGGCAAAGAGCTCTCTGGCTGAGAATTCTAAATGCCCCTCCCTAAACTGTAAACCCCAGGAGTCCACAGGATGTTGAAAGTGGAATAACGGCATTGTAACAGTGTAGTGTGGAAATGGTCCTGGATACCTGACCACCTTTTAAAGCCAATAATTTGAATCACTGATTTATACCACTGAGATTCACAATATATTTTTAAAATCCTCAAAAAATCTTTTAAAAATCTTTTAAATATTAAATGATGTACAGTTTATACATCATGATTTAAGGCCTGCAACTTTAAGCATTCATGCTTTTTTTGTAAATGACCACTGATGAGGCATGGAGAAAATACTGGGTGCTGGTGTTCCCTTAATGTCCTTATTTCACTTTTCTGTAAACTTATAATTACAGAAAATAATAAAATTGTGGTAACCGGACTGGCATTTAGACCCAGTTCAGTTAGAGAGCCAGTGTGATTTATTGGTTTGAGCATCAGATTATGACCTGGTGACCGGGCTTCAATTCCCTGCTCAGCCATGGAAACCCACTGGATGACTGTGGCTGCGTCTCATACACACTCAGCCCCAGAAAACTCCATGATAGGATCATCTTAGGATTGCCATAAGTCAGAAACAACTTGAAGGCATGCAACAGCAACAATAACAACAACAGCAACAACAGATATAATGTTTCCTCAGTTTCATACTCCCTAATGTTTCACAGATGAAAATTGGGACATGTGTGGCCAGGCAACATCAGCATGTGGTCAAGGTGGCAAAAGTTATTAATGAGAAGTAATACACAAGCTAGGAATGACTGCAGCAGTCTGCTTTTGTAAGAGCCTGCAGGGAACGGCATGATTCCACACCCTCCTCTCCTCTCCCTGCTGCTGGTTGAGTGAAAACTACTTCTGCATTTTGAACTTGCTCTGCAGCAACTGAAACAAGGTGACAACAATGAGCTAAAGTGGGAGAAGGAGAGGGCCTGGGACATTTTAAAAGCAGGTGGAAATGTGGGAGAATAAAGGTTTAATTGGGACTGTCTCTAGGAAATCAGGACAGTTGGAGGGTGTACAGTTTTAACCATGATTAAAGGGGCAAGAATTCCCTACAACTCACAGACTCCTGCTTTCCTGCATGCATGAATCCCCCAATGCTTTCATAGGTTTATAACATTCCATTTTCAGCACTATAGTTCTCCATAATGTACCCTATTTGCTGGCGTATAAGACTCACATTTTTCCCTGAAAAATACCATTTGAAAATGGGGTACGTCTTATGTGCTGGTGCATCTTATATGCTGGCAAATACAGTATGTCATGCTTAACTGTAAAACAGTGTTAGAAATATGGGTTTTCTGGTTAAAAGGTAATCATGGTTTAAACGCACTTGCTAATCCTAACTATTTTAGACCCACTGAATCAATGGAATTTACATTGTTCACTTATTATTCAAATTTGATTCAGAAAATCTATTCTAGCTGAGAATAGCAATAGGATTTTGGCCAACAGTTAACCTCAAAGCAGTGTTAAGCCAGTGAATTGAGGTTATACCAAAAAGTGAAGCACAGAAGAAAGTGGAAAAATGAGGGAAAAGGGTCTTGTAAACCTTCAGGATGCTCCTAATTTTTAAATAAATATTTGATACAGTCTGTCGTTGAGGACTCGGCTGTTCAGTCTTGGAAGAGCTTGTGGGCTGGCAGAGCAAATCTGGGAAAAGCTGTTTGTTATTATTACATCTCATAGACTGCCTGCCTACTATGACAGTTGTTCTCAAGCTCTTGTCCTCCAGATTTTTCAGACTTCAACACCCAGAACTCCTGACCACTGGCCATGCTGGCAGGGACTTCTGGAACTGAAGTCCAAAACATCTGGAGGTCGAGTTTGAGAACCACTGTTCTATGGCACTCAGGGCGGTACTCATAGGGTTCCCAGGTCTGCCATAACCTTTTCATCTTCAGCAAGGTGGTTGCATTGTGTTTGTTCAGATCCATGCTGCTGGATCCAGTAGTTGTTGGTTGATTTTTTTCCCTAATTTTTGTTTCATGGATTTATTTATTTATTACAATTTTTCATTTCATTTCATTTTTTCATTTTCATTTTATTTTTATTATGGTCAGTAGACCACTAGAACATTACAATTTTAAGAATTCAACTCTTCCTCCCTCTCTCTCTCTCTCTTTGTCTCTCTCTATTTCTTTTTAAAATCCTTTTATTGGTCCATTAAAAAAAAGAGAAAAAAAAACTTCAAACAAGAAATATATCAATAGACAGCTATAGAGTAAACCAATTTCACATACAATAATAATAAAAGAACAAAAAAAAAAGATATCAAAGCCATACCTTACAACATAATTTCAAAGAAATAAAACATAAATACATACCTAGTAATCTTCCCTTATTTGTGCTTCTTATTTCATAGTCAGTTATATCTTATCTAGCATTTACCACCACAATTTAACATTATTTAATGTACCAAAATAGAACTCTACCTCAACTAGATATGTTAAAGTTATATAATAAAAGAGAAGTTTTATCTCTCAAAGTTTTAAAGTCAAATTCTTAATATTTTTCCTTTAATGATCTTCACCTATATAAACTATTCAGTCTAAAACTGTGCCAATAAGGAGGAAAAATGGAAGGCATCTGAAGAAACCAGAATGGTTGACTAAAGAACTCTCAACTGAGCCAGGTGTTAAGAGAAACATGTATAGGAAATGGAAGAAGGGGGAAACCACCAAAGAAGAATTTAAGCAAGTAGCCAGGAGATGTAGGGAGAAGGTCAGAAAGGCTAAAGCACAGAATGAACCAAGGCTGGTCTGAGACATTAAAAACAATAAATAGGGCTTTTTTAAATACGTCCGCAGCAAAAGGAAAAAGAAGGAGACGATAGGGTCGCTGCGCAGAGAAGATGGTGAATTACTCACAGGGGGAAGAGAAAAGGCAGAACTACTTCACACCTTCTTTGCCTCAGTTTTTCCCCAGAAGGATACAAGCACTCAACCTGGTGGTTGAGGAGCAGGTGAGGAAGCAGGGGAAATGAGGCACGTAATAGGTAGAGAGGTGGTACAGGAATACCTGGCCACACTGGATGAATTCAAGTCTCCAGGGCCAGATGAATTGCATCCTAGGATATTAAAAGAGCTGGCAGAGGTCATTTCAGAACCGCTTGCTATAATCTTTGAGAAATCTTGGAGGACAGGAGAAGTTCCAGCAGACTGGAAGAGAGCAAATGTTGTCCCCATCTTCAAGAAGGGAAAAAAGAGGACCCAAATAATTATCGCCCAGTCAGCCTGACACCCAGAAAGATCCTGGAGCAGATCATTAAGCAGTCAGTTGCTAATCACTTAGAAAGCAAGGCGGTAATCACGAGAAGTCAACATGGATTTCTCAAAAATAAGTCATGCCAGACTAATCTTATCTCTCTTTTTGATAGAGTTACTAGCTTGATAGATGAAGGGAACGCTGTGGATGTAGCATATCTCGATTTCAGTAAGGCCTTTGACAAAGTGCTCCATGACATCCTTGCAAAGAAGCTAGTAAAATGTGGGCTGGACAGGGCTACTGTTAGTTGGATTTGTAATTGGTTGACTGACCGAACCCAAAGAGTAATCACAAATGGCTGCTTTTCATCCTGGAGAGAAGTGACTAGCGGGTGCCACAGGGCTCTGTCCTGGGCCCAGTGCTGTTCAATATTTTAATCAACGACTTGGATGAAGGAATAGAGGGCATGCTCATCAAATTTGCAGATGACACCAAATTGGGAGGGGTTGCAAATACGCCAGAGGACAGGATCAACATTCAAAATGGCCTGGATAAATCGGAGAGCTGGGCCAAGGCTAACAAAATGAAATTCAACAGAGAGAAGTGTAAGGTCCTACATTTAGGTAGAAAAAATGGAATACAGAAATATAGGATGGGGGACATGTGGCTGGATAGCAGTACGTGTGAAAGGAATCTAGGAGTCTTCATAGACCACAAGCTGAGCATGAGTCAGCAGTGTGATGCGGCAGCCAAGAAAGCCAATGCAATTCTCGGCTGCATGAATAGGAGTATGGTGTCTAGATCGAGGGAGGTATTGGTACCACTCTACTCTGCTTTGGTTAGACCTCATCTTGAATACTGTGTCCAGTTCTGGGCACCCCAATTCAAGAAGGACATGGTCAAGCTGGAGCAAGTCTGGAGAAGGGTGACCAAAATGGTGAGAGGCCTGGAAGACATGCCCTATAAGGATAGACTTAAGAGAGCTGGGTATGTTTAGTCTGCAGAAGAGAAGGTTAAGAGGGGACATGATAGCTATGTTTAAATATTTGAAGAGATGCCATGTAGAGGAAGGAGAGGGCTTGTTTTCTGCTGCTCCAGAGACCAGGACAAGGAGCAATGGATTCAAGCTGCAGGAAAGGAGATTCCACCTGAGCCTCAGGAAGAACTTCCTGACGGTCAGGGCTGTCCGGCAGTGGAACATGCTGCCTCGGAGTGTAGTGGAGTCTCCTTCCTTGGAGGTTTTTAAACAGAGGTTAGATGGCCATCTGTCAGGAGTGCTTTGAGGGAGTTCCTGCATGACAGGGGGTTGGACTGGATGGCCCGTGTGGTCTCTTCCAACTCTACATTTCTATGATTCTATGTACATTCCTCCAAAACTTCTTTGCTATATCACAACTCCACCAAAGGCGGTACAAGGTTCCCTTTTCTGAACATTTCTAACATGTACTTTTAGTATTCTTATTTATTTTAGCCATTTGTACTGGTGTATAGTACCATCTAAAATAAATTTTATAATAATGCTCTTTTAAGCTAACACTTTTGAAAAAATTTTGTGTGTCTTTCCACGAATTCTCCCAACTTTCCAGTGAAATTGGGCATCCAATATTTTGTGCCCATTTTACCATATTATCTTTAACAACATCCTGCTCCATCTGTAAGCCCTCTCTCTATTTTTTCTAAAGTGAGAATCACCGCAGTATAGAGGTTAAGAGTATTGGGCTAAGGCGTGAAAGTCACTGGGTGCTTGCAGTCTAGTCACTCCTTCCCTCAGCCTGATCTACCTCACAGGGTTGTTGTGAGGACACAGTGAGGAAGATGAAACATGTTGCTTTGAATTCATGGGAGGAAAGGTGGGATACAAATGTAAATGTAATGTGAATAATGAACAGTGGCGGAGCTTGGAATGCATGGGGGGCGGGGGGCTACAGCATAGGGGCGGGGCTATGGCACATGGGGGCATGGTCACAGTGCGTGGGGTGTGGCCACGGTACGAGGGGTGGGGCTACAGCGCGTGGGGGTATGGCTACGAGCTGGGACGCTCCCCAAAAAATTGCTGCTTGGGCCAAACTGCCTCCGTTGCCCCTCCAACCCTACGTGACTGATAAAGAAGGTGCAGCATTTGTGTAAGCTGAATGGTGCATTACACATTCAAAATCAATAATGGCTAACTCTTCTTTTTTTCATTTCTTTTTTACTTAACATGAAACATTTCTCTTTCTTTTTAATATCTTCCCGTGGTGTGGAGGACTGGACCACATGGATTGTGCTCGAATCTAGCAGTCTTATTCCCATTCCCTTTGATCACGCAGTCCAGCACATAAAATTTTTATCAGGATTCTGCGGTAAATTTTACAGTAGTTATGCTGGGTGTCTGGGTAGACGTTTTAACGTTAGCTTAAACTAAAGGCCCATTTTGAGGCAAACCCTGGAAATTCAAGTTAACAATGCCAT
Source organism: Iguana delicatissima (assembly GCA_948472985.1). Lineage (NCBI taxonomy): Eukaryota > Metazoa > Chordata > Lepidosauria > Squamata > Iguanidae > Iguana > Iguana delicatissima. Next base: position 78,328 of record CAOKZL010002477.1, on the reverse strand, counting down.
GAAGGGACATCACATTAAAAGAAAAAGTAGCTCTTTACTTTCTCGGTCTCATTCTTTACATCTCACTCACATACAGAAACATATATAAACACTCAGCAGCAGTCACTGTTCAGGCAGTCAACGTATTAAGCCATGAGTGTACGCTGCCACCTGGTGGTTTTTTTTTCTTTTTGCAGCATACGCAACAATACGCTACATAACAGAGTTAATTCAAAGTCAGAACAACCTACATCAGAGCTTGGGCCATTTCCACACTAGACTGTTATAGCACTATTATTCCACTTTCAACATCCTATGGAATCCTGGGGTTTGCAGTTTCGGTTGGGGTGGCCTTGCCCCTCCCTAAACTGCAAACCCAGGATTCCATAGGATGTTGAAAGTGGAATAATAGCGCTATAATAGTCTAGTGCAGAATTGGCTTTGGAATTATGTTTTATTCTTAATCCCAAGGCTCAAAACTTGTAACCAGCATGGCCACTGGCCAGGGATTCCAGGAACCATTGTAAAAACAAAAAACAAAAAACAAAACCTTTCTCTTTTTCTTTTCCTAAGAGATTTTGCCTCGCTCCTTTATGCAGGTGCTTTTACCAACAGGTGGAAACTTCTGTTCAGGCAAGCATTTGGTTTATCTCCTGTTTGTTTGTTTTTTTAACTCCTTCATTTTTTTTTAATTTTTGGGGGTATTGGGTTTAACCTATTGTAAACTGCCCTGAATAGCCTGGGTTGAAAAGATAGGACAAAAGTTTTCTGAAGGAACCAGTGTGTAAGGGTTGAATTTTGGCTGGTAGAATAAACGAGTAAGTATCTCATAACCTCTCTGCAAAATTAATCATGTATAGTAAATAGTACAGTTTCAGTCCTATGCACTCTTGCTCGGCAGAAAGTCCCAATTTAACTGAGTGGGACTTGCTTCAGAGTAAAGATATATATGATTGCAAGCAGCATGTGTGACTTTTAAACAGATAAGGGCCATTATACAATATGTTGACATGAAAACTCAAATACCTTCTGTAGCTCAGGAACAGCACAAGTTGCATTAATGAGTATGTGCTTCCAGAAGAGTAAACAGGAAGAGATGTATGTGTTTGTTTTAGGTTAGTACAATCATTAAACCGCAATCCAGTTCAAAAGGACTTTTATCCCGGTGATCAGAGGAATGAAGTTAGGTTGGTCATGAGAAACACACAGCTGTATGAATACCAGGATGGGGACCTACAGCTCTGTGACAAAAAAAAAAAAAAAAGTGGGGGCGGACTGGAACCATTTCCCAACAAGTCGAGTGAACATAAGATGATAATGTCAGGAGGGACTGTGGGAAGTACTAAGCAGTATACATTCAAAATTTTACAGTGGGGAAGGTCTATGTTCTACAATACAAGCCGTGTAAAATGGCATACATTTGACCAATTTCTTTTGCTTTCAGTAGTCATGAGGAAACGCACAGCTGTCTAGGGGCACTGAAGTTCCCCTCTTAGACCCAGGGCCTTTTCACACTCCACAGTTATAGCACTATGATTCCACTTCAACTCCCATGGTTCCACCCTATGGAATTCTGGGATTTGCAGTTTAGTGGGGGTGATTTAGAATTCTCACCCAGAGAGGTCTACTGCCTCTACAAAACACAGGATTCCACAGGATGCAACTATTGCAGTTGAAGTGGAATCATAGCGCTCTAATTGTGTAGTGTGAATGGGCCTTCAGGTGAGGGACATGTGTTTCAATATTCCCATTACCCCTAAATATACGGCCATGTTGGCTGGGGCTCTTGGGAGCCAAAGTCCAAAACTGCATATCCAAACATTCCCCATCCCTGCCCTGGCTCAACTGGAAAACAAACACCTATGTCCTTGGAACATTGATTTTGTTTCTTTCCATTCTCTTGGGATGAGTAAGTTTCAAACTTTTAACGATAACACTTTCAAGGCACAGTGCACAAGACTGTTGAGAAACAGCAGTACTCTCAGCAGAGTAAGCATATATAGAAACAATGTCCCAGCCTGAAAAGGAGGCAATATGTAGAAATTCCAGCACTCCACAGCCAAACCATTTGGTTTGGAAGACACTGGGAGTGTAACACTGTACTCTCACCATCATGTTTGTCAAAATGAATGGTTTTCTACGTGCCTTCAAGTTGCCTGTCGACTTAAGATAAGCCCATAATTTCTACGGTTTTCATAGGCAAGGAATAGTTAGAAGTGGTTTGCCACTGCTTTCCTCTGAAATACAGCCTAGCGCAATCGGTATTCTTTTGCATTCCCTATTACATAGGGTTTTCCAGATTCTAGGATTATGGTGCAGCCAGTAGATCTCTGTGGAAGACTAATCAAAATTTCTCCTGTAGGACTTTTCAATTTACCTGCTTACAATTTCTTTGTCTTCCTCTATCAACCAACAGCATGTCATACACTACCCATGCTCACTAAACACAATAAACATTGGTATCTTCTTGACAATAGTTACATGTCTGCAATAACATAGCGGATAGACACAACTGTCTCTAGCTAGATGGCTTCCAGAGTAGTGTCATTTCAGAATATCATCAGAGTCAAAAAGGCAAGAATGGCACAGCTTAAAAGCACCTGCGGATGGGAGGGCTCAGCAAACTCAGAATATCATAAGATTTGCAGTGGCACCCAAATGTAGGCATTAGGGATGTAAAGGATATTTGCAAATTTCCTTGTTTTCAGTACTATTTTTTGGCATTTCAGGATTTTTTAATGAATATTTCATAAATGGATTTTTTCCACAAAATCTTTTTTAAAAAAATAAAAAATAGTTTGGATATGAAATAAAATGTTTAAGGACATTCCTTGTTAATTTTTTCATAAAAACTTCCAAAATGCTCTCCCCATAAGAATTCAATGCCTAGCTAATCGAGATTTGTTAAAACTTTTCACTCTTGCACATGAATTGAAAATAAGCGAAGATTTACATGCTTTCTAGAGACATAGGGAGAACAAATCCAAAGTAATGCTAATTGGCCCAGGCTATCTGTACTAGTTGTAACAACTGGAGATCAGTCATTAGCAAGATGACTGGGATGCCAGGGGAAAAGGTATAACAAAGAAAAGATCCAGCTGGCATTGCAGATAGAGTGAGGATGTCAGTTTAGACGGGGTCACATCATTTAAGGAGAGCTTGGGACTAGGTATAACTTCCTCAGGATGACCCAATACTTCTCGCACACCTCCTAGTTGTATGGAAGTAAGGACCCCAAATAGGATATTGACAATGATAATGACAATTATATAATTATAATTAGAGATTATAATTTTATATACAAAAATGCTTATATACTAGGTATGTACAACAAAAACTCAAATGCTTTTGCATTAACAGGGATGAGGTGACTGATCAGGCACTGTTATGAGGCATAAAGTAGTAAATGTAAGGAAAGTTCTGATTATGTCATGTTTCAATCTCACCTTAAATATATCCAAAAGCAGGCCAGGCCTTAAACTAGGTGTGGACAACTATGGAAGATTAGGGGATCTCATTACTAATTTAGCAGACTGCATTTCCCACCCCAACAACAACAAAAGTTTTGCTCACCTGTTGAAGAGGAGCTGGGCCATTTTAAGGTCAAGAGAGGTACTTTTTTAACAGCAGAAAGGAACCAGAAGACACTTTCCTGTTCACTTCCTGTTTTTAAAAAAGGCTGCCCTGGATCTAAATATGTCCCCATGCCCCCTAGAAAATTCATATCTCCATATATGAGCCTGCCCAAAGTCTGCTGGGGAAGGTTTTCTCACAGTCCTGCCCCCATAACAGCCGGTCTCTTCCAAACCTGCAAACCCCAGGATTCCATAGGATGTTGAAAGTGGAATAATAACGCTATAAATGTCTAGTGCAGAAACGGCCAGAGACTTCTCAGTGGCTGCTCTCAAAGTTAAGGAACTCCCTTCCCTGGGAAGTATGGTTGGCCCCCTCCCTGCTGTCTTTCCTCCATCAGGTAAATACTCTTTTATTTAAGCAAACATTATTGTTTTCTGTGTGCTGCATCAGATAAACCTTTCAATAGGGGATGTAGTATTTTTATTTTATTTTATTGTGTTTTAAGTGTCTTTTAATGTTGTTTTCAACTTGCTTTTAATGCTGTTTTTAACTTGTGTTTTTTAAAGAGCAGTTTAGTTTAACTGAATTTTAACTTTTGTATTACTAGTTTTTTTAGTATTTTTAGTATTGTGCTTTTAAAATGTTATATGTTGCCTTGAATCCTGTGTTTAGAGAAAGGTTGGGTATAAATTAAATCAATCAATCAATCAATTAATAGAGGACAGCTGGGGGCATTTTGCAGCAAAAAAAAAAAAACCTGCAAAAAATTATTAATCCCCTGGGAGGCCTCAGGGACTACAAATATCACCTGAGGATGACATGCAGCCCACAGGCCACCTTTTGCTCAGACCTCAACAAACTCAGAATCTTGCCATGCCCTCATATTCACAGTAAAGTCTGAAATGATACCGCTAGAGCAATAGATCATGGTAGTGTCACTGTCGTTGGCTACACAAAAACTCCAGTTAACTTCATACTATAGGGGTAGAGGGGTATCTAAACCATCTCAATGTACTCAATGAATCTCAGAAGAAGCATTAAGCCTGCATTTTAGTCTTGCAGGGGGGATGACATTCAGAGTACAATAGTATATACCAGTACCACTCAAAATGGTCCACGGACAAATGCAAGACCTCAAGCCATTAGCTGCCAGTGCCTGGCAAGTTTCCAGGAAAGCCAGAAATAACTGTAATCAATGGATACAGATATGATGCCGCCTTGTGGCACGATGAGGAAAAAATGCCAGTCCTCCATGAGATGTACTGCTCTACACCACTTTTTTCCCTTCATGTTTCACATATGGGACACACTATTTTTGTTGATCTTAAGAATATTCATTTTTCCTTCTCTACTCATCTGTCTTGTTTCTCATGTCCCAGTTTCATTTCTCCTTATCCCTCTCTCATTTGTTTTTTCTTTCCCAAAGGCAAGCAAACAGCAGAAATGGGTTTTTGAGATGCTGTTGTGACCCACTTCAAGTTGGATCATATCTCAGTTATAGATCCTGACCCACCAGTTGAGGACTGATGGTCTATATAAAACATTTAGAAGAAAGAGCAATAATTATGCCTTCCTTTGACCAAGAAGGTTTAGTTAGAATGTTCTTTCAAAGGACAAAACAGATTGTTTTTCTTGGCAAGGAAAGCCTTCTTAAAAGATGTACCCATGAAAAGAAAACATACAATCAGACATACACACACAACTTCTATGTAGCCAGGATAGTCTATAACTGAAAGATGTAAGAAGTGTTGTCACCAGTACAAAAATATATCATGGTAAAGAAGAGATTTACTCAGTCTAATCTACAAGTGCCAGGTTGCCTCCACAGAGAAGTAGCTGCAGCAAACATTCAAAAACACCAAAACCACAATGGCAACAGATGCCAAATCTGCTAATGCTCCCCATTCAATAGTTTATTCTTTGTATTCTGCTGCAAGTATGTTTTATCAGAAGGGCCTGAACAAAAACAAACAGAGGCTGTGTATGACGTTATCAATAATCCACACCACAGCCTAATCTCATTGAGCTGTAAGAGAGCAGATAAACAATCCTTTAGTTTTGCCCAAATGATCTGAAGTTGAACTGCCACACAGCTAGAGGTGCCTGCATGTCTGTCTGCAGACATTTAGAACGTACTTACAACAGTTCAATATTGCAAACATATATGATACAAGATTTCATATAACCAGAAGAATGGAAGAGAACAGGATGGAATTTAAGTAATGGCGGTACTTTAATGGAGGTACTTTAAATACATTATGTCCAACAGCAAAACCCATGCACCTTTCACTGATTTGGGTATGGGTTCCAAAGTATGTAGTTTAACAGTGCTTAAACTTCTTTCACTACCTGTTAACAAGGTAGTACCATCAGTGTAACCTTTGAACAGAGTTAACTTGCTCTGAAGGGCTTAAAAACTCTCTAGGACTGGTTTTGGGGTTGTGCAAAGAAGAGGGAAAGAGAACTTCACCATGCTGCCTTCAGTACAGTTAGAGATAGGGAGATGGATTCATTTCCGCTATTGCTAATGGTTGTAATTCACTGACATAACTCATTGTTAATTAATTCATTGTTTTGAAAACCAGTGACTCAAACAAACAATGGATTTCCAGAGAACCACTGTCACTACTGATACCTAGGAACACATTTTGTCACTGGTTCCTTTAACAATGCTCTTTTTGTCATTTTCGGTTTGCCATCACTAACAGGCTGCCTGATGGACTATAAATTCCATAATACTAATTGTTGGCTGGGATAGTGGGAGTACAAAGCATCTGGAAATTATTAGTTTTGGAAATGCTATCCTAAGGTATGAAATTGCAACTTACAACCTGTTCAATTAAATTTGGTCAATGATCTGCATCTCTATTCTTTTATTTTCACCTCATCACACACCCATCAACATGTACATTTGTTCATCACCCTTCCAACGACTTGTTTGTTCAAGGTTAATAAGGAGTGATGTTTGAGTTTGAAAAGGACTGATGCTCCTTCAGTTAGAGGACACTAATCCATTGCAATGGTAGGAACCACGGGCAGGCTACAATGATCAAAGGTGGACCAATTTTAATCAGATATTCTGAGTGTCTCTGAACATATGCAGAACATTCTTCTGCACAATGGAATTATTTCATCTTCTCTGCCCCTACTCACATCAAGAAGCATGATCTACAAAGGTCATTAGTAAAGGACACATTTTGTGCCTAGAAGCCAGGAATCTCAAGTTTTATCCTTGGCAAGTCAAGTTTAAAAGATAAGATATCTTTGTTTAAATGTGTTAACTTTGTACTGCAGGGCTAATGAAATAAAGTGATGGTTGCACAAATTCATTTTGTTTCTTGTTTCATTTGATATGTGGAATACTGTAGCTATAAAGGCTGCTAATTGAATTAAACAGGACTTGCATCTCAGTAAATATGATTTTTTAAGAATAATTTTATTGAAAGAAAATATGGAGAAGATAGAAGCGGGGCACACATTTAGCTACCTGTATCTAATAGCTCCAACCAAACCGCTCAGATCTGTGATCCATTGAAACAGTGGGTGGGTGAAAAACAGAAGAGAGTGGAGAAAAATGGAAGAATCCAAGAAGAGGAAAGAAAGAGTTAAAGAAAAGTATTCTTTTATTTATCCAAGTGCCCAGAACTGTTTGAGTACATTAGGGTTCACTGCAGCTCGTTCCCCAAATAATATTTGAAACTAGAAAATAAAATCAAAGAAAGTTAGGAGAAAACTGAGAAGATTTACACAGAGAGAGTCAAAATCCAAAAGGACTATAATAAGGAAGGGAAAGAAACCATCAGTTTTCAGCCCTAAAAAATGTGATATACTGAAAGGATTGTGGGTGTCTGAGAGCCTGCCGTTGAGCAAACTATCAGCCCTCCCCATTTCAGGCAGAAGTTCACTGTTTCTGTTCCTCTCCATTCTCTTTGTTCTAAAATGCACAAAGCAGCAGGATAATTCGAACAACAACAAATCAGTACTGAGCCATGTATTGCATTTCCTCTAATCCTAATTCTTCTTCTGAAGCCCTCCTGTTTTATTGTATGTGGCAGGGAGAGTGCCTCTCCATCAGTCCTTGATTTCAGCTGCACTTCCATCACCTATATCTTCAGGCAGCAGCGCTCCTATTCAGAACGAAGCTAATGTGATACAGAAACAACTGCACTGTGAATCAGAGCTTAATTTGACCTCAGTGATACCATCAAGCAGTCAGACCTAACCGGCTATCTACTAATTTCTATAGTTCCGGGAAGGACAAAGAAACTGCCAAAGTCCCAGCCAACTGGCGGCCCAAATGCACTGCAAACAGGTGGAAAAAGGTGAACAAACATCAGGTTTTGGGAAATATTTATCTCCCCTTCTTTCTGACAAAAGTATTCAGCATTTGGTAAAGTTCTACATAAGACCTGCACACAACACTAATAAATAAAAGTTCAAGAAGGAAAATTAACAGTAGCAAATCACTTCACAATGATGTAAGGTAAGATGGAAACGGCAATTTCAATACACTCCTTAGTGTTAATTTTACTATTAGATTGGCTTTGCATTATTTCTTACAATACTGAATGAGTTTTATAAACATCTCACAAGTAACTCAGCTCAGCAAATACTGAATAATTGCAGGAATGTTACCGTTCTTACATGTTAGATGGATTGCTGAAACTTTGCATCTAAAATGAATCTTAATAAACAACTCAATGACTGATTAGATCCCTGTAATTTTTACTAGTCAAGAAAAGAGGCAGCAGTCAAAAACCAAGTAACAACCAAAATGCTATAAAAACATACAACTGCAAAACATATAAAATAAATTATAGACAGTAATTACAAAATCATGATACCCGAACTCAGGCCACTAAAACACTATACGAACACAAATTAGTGTTTACAATAATCTTTTGGTCTTCATTAGTGTTTTTGTGCCCTGTGCTTTACGTATAATTATTTTGTAATTATATAATTTATTTCACATGTTTTGCAATTGTGTGCCCCTATAATTCTTAGACATTCTTTCAGAAACCTTTAGATTCTGAGTCTTTGCCCACATTTTGATTTATATTTCATCAGTTATTAGCTTTTGTTTACTTGAAATCTGTATAGCTACTAACTATATAGATTTTTCAACTGTATTTAGAATCATAGAATCATAGAGCTGGAAGAGGCCACAAGGGCAACTGAATCCAACCCCCTGCCATGCACAAATATAACATCAAAGCATTCTCAACAGAGGGTCATCCAGTCTCTGTTTAAAAACCTCTAAAGAAGGAGACTCCACCATACTCTGAGGCAGTGAATTCCACTGGTAAATAGCTCTTAACATCAGGAAGAGTTACCAACTATATAGCAGTGATGTAGACTCAAGTCAATAGACTCGAACTCAAGTCAGACTTAAGTCACTTCAGTGACTCGACTCAGACTTGACTTGGCAAAAATTACATACTGACTCGACTCAACTTGAGACTTCCATATTTTTAGTAACTTACTTGCTGCTCTTGGTTCAGCAACATAACACATTCATCCAGAAACCTTACAACCTACTGGTCTGTCTCAAGCCCAAAGTGTGGACACATTTATCAGAGGGAACAGCAAATGGGTTAGGCAATGGGCTTGAGGTGGGGTTGAAGTCCAATCAGCAGACTATCTTCACCGCATATAGGAGGAGCTTTCTAAAATTTTTGCCAGAAGCAGAAGGCAAGACTCATGCCCAGAGTGCAGGGCATATCTCAGAGGGGAACAGAAAATGTGTTAGGCAGTGGGCTTGAGGAGGAAAGATCCTTCCTTCTAAAGCTCTTGAAACTTCAGTAATGGGGAATAAGAAGGATCTTATTCCCAACTTCTGAAAAAGCCTCCAGTTTTGCAAATGGGAAGTAAGAAGAACCCTATCCCCCACTTCCAAACTTGCAGATGGCAAAATCACAAAAGCAGAGGACTGACTCTACTTAAATTGTTAAAACTGACTTTATTCGACTCTGACCAGAAATTCTGGGATACAGGTTGGGGTATAAAGTTGGATCCCAGACTTGAGACTTGACTTGAAAGCATCTTGCAAGGACTTGAGACTCAACTTGAGACTTGAAGGTACAGACTTGAGACTTGAGTTGAGACTTGGAGTAAAAGACTTAAAAATATCACTGCTATATAGTGTATGTAGTTGTCAACTACATGTTATCAACCAGTCAGAATTATGCTCTGTTAATGCATTCTAATTTCAGAGGGAATGACTGCAACGTATGTTCATGTCTCCCACTGAAATCCATGGAAATTTAACTATGGCTAGATCACATCCAATACATTAGCAATATTAAAAGCATTTGTATAATGTATTTTTGTTTATTAGATATTGACATAAGTATGTATTTATTCAGAGAGAGATTACTTCATCCCACTCTTTCTTGATTCATTTAGAGTAATCTTTTCTATTAAAAATTCACTACGTTATTACACTTTCACGCCACCATCCAAATATTTCAGACTACCTTATATGGTACTTTCTACAACTCTTCCTCACAACAACCCTAAACAATAGGTTGGGCTGAGAGATAGTAACAGGGCCAAAGTCATCCAGACTGCTACACATCTGAGTGGGAATTTGGATCTCTTAGGATCAACCAGGTAGCAGGTATCCATCAAAATGTAAACCCTACATAAGACTGCCAAGACCAGTGGTCTGACTGAGGATACAATTTCCCATTTTCATATATCTATATGTAAAAATAATGTTTTAAGTCCAAAATGCATTGATCTCTGGACTGGTAAAAATGGTCTTCAGTTCTGTTTCTACGCAGTGTTGATGGTTTCATCTGCCAGCCACAATTACTTCTCCTTAAGCCTGAAGTCTTTGATCTTCTGCCCCTTTTTTTCCATAATGTCTGATCTTTTGTGTATTCTTTTCCTGGTTCACCACAGTTCAGTATCTGAACTTTTAAAAGTCCTTCATATCCTTTGATTTACTTATCCTGTAAATTCTATGAACCTGACACCAGTTGCCCTGATTTTTGTAAATAAATAAATGTCATGGCACATTTTTATGGGCTCCTTTATTAAGACTTGACAGAGACTCTTCTTAAGACTGAGCAACTTCAACCTAAGGAAGGGTTTAAGCACATAGGAAGGAAGAGAGAAGTTACCAAGGACACCTAACTTGGCTCCATGGTGAAATAAGTTTTTTACAAACAACTACAAGATGAAGTGGGCGGTTAAATCTGCAGCAAACAGACTGAATACTGAACCATATTCAGCTGCTTCCTTGTGGCAGCTCCAAAGGAAGCTTCCATCCACAGTGAGAAATGAACAATGGCAAAGGGGTGTATGTCTGTGGAGTTTACATTGTTCCACAGTTCAGAGGAAAGTGACCCATGGAGTGCCCATCACATAAAAAGAAATGATAAACCACAATATCTTGTGGCTTTGGGAATTTTAAGAGTTCTGCACACAATAAGGAGGGTGGTTTTGTTCTCTTCACAGGGACAGGGACACATCAAGGAGTAAGTCATTCATAATCCAGATGACACGAGTGTCTTCAGAAACAGGACTGCACAGCGAGGGGTAGTCTACATGGGAGTAACCATACTGGTAAATTTCCTTCCCAAATAGTATAGTTATTCTCAGGCCCTTTCCACACGGGGGGGGGGGTGAAACACGGGGAAATGGGGTGGAGCACACGGAAATGGAGATTACCTTGATGCGGGTAGCTCCGTCGCCGCGGGGATCAGCGTGTGTTTGCCGCTCTACACGGCAGCAGTGTCCGGCGGCGCCCAAAATGGCAGGTGGCAGCTGGCTGCTTCCGGCGGCTCTCCGCCAATTGGAGAAGCGCGCCAGCCAGAAGCCCACCCCCGGGCAGCTCTGCAGGGACGCGCTTGCGCACCCCTGCAATTCCACACGAGGCGCTGCGATGGAAATGTGGTCTTTATAAAACACGTGGCACCACCCCCGCGGCCGTGCGAGGGTGGTTTGAGGTGTGGAAACTCCACATTTCTAACCGCCCTAGCGCACTCCACGGTGTGGACGACCTCCGGATGAGGTCGTCCTACCCCGTGTTTTTCCCCCGTGTGGAAAGGGCCTCAGTTTAAACAGGGAGGTGGACAAAGTGCAGCTCCATGCTGCCTCACCAAGAAAATTTTTGCAGCCCTCAACCACCCTGAAGTTACTTTGGCAGCTCCAGAATCCCCAGACCAACCTTTTTGTATTGAAAAAAACTGAAGGTGAGTTGCTGTTCCTGGAAGCTTCTAGCTGCACCAATTTCCTTTTTAAATAGGTTCCAAGACATCCCTGTACTGTTTAATATATTTAAAAAAAACCTATTTTTGAGAACCAGAAATGGACTTCTGGCCACTTTGGTTTTCTTTTTTTCATTTTTCAGCTATCCATAAAGCTGCTGGAAGGTCCCTGAGCATAAAAGTATCCCCCAGATCTGCCACAGTCCCCCATGCACATCAAAACCAGAGACGTTGGTAAACAATCAGCTGTGCAGATGCCAACTGGGATCACTGGGATTACAACAGGCTTGTCCATGGTCAAGTCCACCAGAACAGGGCCTCTAATCTGTTCAGCCAGGGCAGCCCATTTCTGAGCAAAGAGAATGGCCTCACTCCAAAATGGTGGGGGAGAGATGTCCTCTCCCATTTGGACTGCAACTGTCTGTGCTGCTCAATCCACTACTCTTTACTCATCCACAACGGTATCCAGCCAGCAATGGTTTTGTTTTTCTTTTTGTTTTTTTACCTCTGCAGCCAGGTAGTTTCCAGTTGCCAGATGTTTAAATCTGAACAGGCTGTTCCACTGTCCTGCTCCTCCACGGCATGGATCATGATGGACCACCTGTACAAATAATATTTGTACATTTGTATGTTATTACCACATAACATTGAGGTAGCAGTGTGGAAAAAGAAAATATATGGACACCCCACCATTTAAAGAGCTAAATATTATGAGAATAACATACAAATACCTCTATCTCCCAAAGGGCTTTAGAGCTTGTTGCTGAAGTGGCAGATTGACGTAATGTTGTGCGAAGGAAGATATGTTGTTTCTTCTGGTACTCATCACAGGTCAGAAACTTCTCTTGTTCAGCATGAAACAATCTGACAACATCCCCCTGGAAATGGAAATAAATTAGTAAATAGGGAAGCTTTATCAAATTATTGTAGCAAGTATGTTTCTCTGTCAGATTCAGGTTGTTATGAATTTTACATAACTGTAACAGTTTTTCCAATGGATCTGAAACCAAGATCTGGCCTACTTTGCAACAGATAGAAATCCATTTTTAAAAGGGAGAGGAGGGAGAAGAATTATGGCTTGGTTATATACCAAGAAATAAACCCTTTTCAAAGCAACAAGATTTGTGGTATTTGAAGAGCATGGGCTAGTGGTTTGAGTGTTGGGCTAGGACACTGGGAGACCAGGTTTTGAATCCCTTGTCAGCCATAGAAACCCACTGGGTGTCCTTGGGCATGGCACATGCTCTCACTCTCAGAGGAAGGCAAAAGAAACCCTGTCTGAACAATTCTTGCCAAGAAAACACCATCACACACTTGCCTTAAGTTGGGAAGGACTTGGGACATACAACAAGAGGAAGTTGTTACTTTAAAAGAAGCCAAGGAAAAAGATATTATCAATTCCTGAAATGTAGTTCTTCTTTAAAAGAAGTAAAAACAAATTGTCATTTATACTTACACCTTTAAGTACATCTTCTCTGTAGCAACTATATTTCATGAACAAGGTTATTTTCCAGCTGGTATTGCAATTGACAGCGTTTACCTGTGGTCAAGTAAACAAAGAACTGTAGACCCATGTTGTATCAAGATTCACACACAAATGTTTCTGCAGTGTTACAATCTGACAAGGTCCCTTGCTTGCCAACATACGCTATTGCAGCTATTGTTGCAAAAATAGTTGAAATGATATGATCTGTTCAAAATTTCTGAGGCAAGCATGGCTTGTGTGTTACATGCAGCTCATGGCCACTGATTTTGCAACCCCTGAAGACCTCAGACCCCCATTTCTTTTTCAAAATATGGCCAACAGCCGCAGCCAAAAACCTTTTTCAAAACATTAAAATCATCACAAAAACATGGCAGTTTGACTCCCCTTGCCGTACACCATCCCCCAACATCAGGAACCAGCTGAATTTTGGTGGATTCCCAAGTGATGTTATGTCACGTGGTCATGCAGAATGGTCATGCAGCCCTTGAGGAAGAGGGATTTGGAGGAAGGAGTGACCCCTGAGTTCTCCTTATTTGCCCATCCCTGCCTTAAAGCAATGTCTTGTCTCACACCCAAGATATTCTCTGTAATTTTTGTGTTAAGAGGAGTTAATGAGGCCCCTAACTTTCCATAGCTGCCCACCCCTGTGCTACTTGGTTATAGCACTATGAACTGCCGTGGCTGTATCCAAGGGAATCCTGGGGTTGGTAGTCTGGTCAGAGGCAACAGAGGAGCAATCTCATCTCCCTGAACCGCAAATCACAGGATGGAACCATGGTAGTCACAGAGGAATCCATGTGCTATAATTGTGTAGCATTTTAATTTGTAGCACCATCTTTTATAATAAGCATTTCTACCTTCAACAAATGAAAGGCCTGCTTCCTACTAAACACACGATAGAAAAAAAAAAGCCCATATCCTTGGAAGTATATGCTGGTCCACAGGGCAGCTATTTATTTCTGACTGTTTGCTCTCCTTGGAATTTAACCTCCTGTTCCTTGACATCTATTTCTATCAGTCTCAAAGTTTTTCTTCCAGTTCTTATCCTGTCATTCCAAGGCTACTTTTGCTTTTAATTCCATCATCTAAGGACTATACATCCTAACCCTAGTCGGGGCTGCTACACACCAAAATACCAGTATAGGCTTAATTAGTATTGCACTTACCTCTTTGCACCCTGGGTTATCAAGTAGTTCTATGTTACTGGCATGAAGAGGCTGTCCAGCATTGACTGGCATTAGTACAACTTTGTCTCCTACAACAATCTGGAGAACAGAGGTTACAAATGGCATTACAAATTATTAATTAAAGTTATACTTCCTTTCACAGTGAAAACATTTTGCTGCTGCTGCTTCATTGCTTTTTTGAAGAGGCAACCATCTGATAGGTACAGTATAACAGGTAAGTCTGAACTTTTAGCTTTCAATTATATGCAACTTCTCAAGTTCAGTAAACTCTGAAACCTAACCTGGTGAAGACTTTTCTTTTTTCTTTCTTTTTTTTTTACATTCTTCTGTATAGAATCAGCTCTGTGTTTTAAGCGTTTGGCCCCTTCATCTCAGCTATCTCAACAAAAAGTTATTCAGACTACATGGAAACTACAACACAACTTTGAGAAATTAGAGTATTTCCAGCATTTCAGATAGTCAGATACCCATCTGTTGCTTTGGAAAACTGCTACATACTCAGAACCTGGAAAGATATTTTTTAAAAAAACTCTCGGAATTCTTTTTTAAAAAAAATCATATTTCTCTGCTGCTACTTGTGTTGGAAGGATATTTTTATTACTATCATTAAAATTATTTTCTCATAATGGTTCCATCAAGCTGCACAATTTCTATCCCCATCTGGAGTCAGGAGTTTCACAAGAACCCAGCCTAAGTACAGCCAACCATTTCTCTGGAATCAATGGCAAAAGTACTGTTAATTTCCATAGATATGCCCTGTCTCTTATGCCACAGATATCTATAGTGAATTATCTTTCAGTTGTGATGAGACCTAATATAATTGTCTACAGACCTTTCCATTCAAACCATGTCAATACAACTTGCACACTATGTGATTCTAAGTATAAGTAAGTGTAAGTATGCCCCTGTCTTTTCCCCTTGCACTCAGTGTGTGTGCGTGCGTGCGTGCGTGCACGCACGCACAAACATGAACACCACACTTGATAAGGAACCTTGGTTTTGAAAGCTTGCACCAAGCTTTTGTGTCTTTTTGGTTGGCATAAGAAAGGTACTATGACAATACGAACTTTAGAATTTATCTTTTCAGAATCTGCCCATTTTGTTTAGCAGTTTTTGAACTGCTGTTTAATGTGGTGTGGCACTGATCAGCTCTGTTTATTTTTATTGTACTGATTTTATTGCTTTATAGCTTTTAAATCTTTGTTGGCTGCTCTGAAAGTTCTTTGGCTGAAGTGCAAGATCAAGAATACCTCCCATAAATACACACACCACTTGTCATACTTCCATTGCTGGGTTTGCACATGTGCTGGTAGGACACAAGGAAGAAGCAGTGTCAGGAAAATTGACCTCTAAAATTGCCTCTCGTCTACAAACACAGAAATAATTTGTCTTGCCTGAATTCAATGAATGGAAGAAAGAAGATATTTTAAGACACTGTGGAGTAAGATGTGGCAAAAATGATCTAACCTCAGAAGTGCCAATAATGTCTAGAGCAATTCAGTGTACATTCCAACATACACAACAATTACACACACACACACACACAAGCTAGAAACACAGAGTGACTGATTAAAATAGTGAACAAAATGGGTGACACATGCTTTGGAACACATGCACAAATATTATTACTGCTTAATATGTTCATCAACATTTTTAAGAGTAAGCAAAATTCACTGTTCCAGCTAGGGGAATGCCCATCAGTTGATTAAACAGGGGCACACAACTGAAGCCATGATCTATACAAAGGAGACATCTCACCAACATATGGGAGAATGAGCCTTCCTTCCACTACCACCAGTACAGCTGACTGCTGTTTGACTATGATCAATGTGGTCAGTAGTGGATTACCTTTGCTTGCTTGCTTAGTGTCAATCCCGATGAATAACAGCAAGAATAAAGACTCTTGGTCACCAACCCTACTTACACATAGAACACTCAAGCTGTTCTGAAAATTACCTCTCTCTCCAGAGATCTTCTGCTCTGGCTCTTCTCTGCTAAGCCACCTAGCCTAGCTTCCACTAGTGGGCATTTGCAGAGATTAAGCGTAAATGAAAGAGGCAAAAATGCAAGGCAGACATAGTAGGGCAATGTCCACAGGCCAGAACTACCACCCCAATATTTGAATATAGGAAGGAAGGGCCTCCTTATGACCCAGCAAGGGTCTAAGATCTCCCAGAAGACAATAGTTTTTTTCAAAAAGTATATAATTATAACTATATCATTATAATATAATTATAATTAATGTCAACTAATATGCTGAATACTTGATTATTTACTTGAAAATATCTCAGCAATGAATTGATCAGCTGAGTGAGAGTCAGTCAAATATCATCCCTAAATTAAATCAAAGCTTTTCATTTGGATTATTTCTGTTTTCAAGAGGATAACTGTGTCAGTCTGCTACCACAAATACAATCGCAAAGAGTTTGGTAGCACTCTGAAGTCTGCTTCTGATGCTATAAGTGGGCTGGAGTTCAGAAAATAATATGCCAAATACAGCTTGTTAGCCTTTAAGGTTCCTCAAGACTCTTTGTGATAATTTTTTGCCCCAGACATAGGAGTAAATAATCAAGTGCATAATCACTGTGCTTATGATACAGGTACACACTTTTTACTACTATCTTTTCAAAACTGGAACTTCCACAAGAGGGCCATTTCAAAACCAGAGCATTCTCAACAAGAATGTCACTCCCCCTTTATGAAATACGTCCTTGCATGCCATGCTGCACAAAACAATGACTTAAAGCCATGTAAAGTCAGAAAAAGCATTGCACAAAACAAACCTGAGGATCTGATTCAGTAATGCAAAATTCACTGAAAGGAAAAACCAATGATAATAAATAAAAGAAGTTAGTTTTATGCTTATTATCAGAAACTAGTAATCCTATGGGTGGATCAAACTGATACAAGGCTATCATTTGGTCATCCAAAGGCTTTTTCTTTTTTTAACCTACTACCTAAACTGATTGCTTAAACCTAAAGGTTTCATGCCAGCATGAGGGCTTCATTCTGAACAAGTCAAAAAGAAACTCAGGAGGGCAGCTGTCATGATCACGGAATCCTACAGCTCACCTTCAGAAAAGTAAGCCTATTCACAGGAAGATACTAATATGAGAGAGGAATTTGCTGGCTTCAAGTGTTCTCAGTGCCCCAGAAGATCCAGCACAAGAGAAGTCTATGATAGAAGTATCTCTCTGCCCTAAGCAGGTTGGACAGCTGTCTCCAGACTTTCAGAAGCCCCAGCAGAACAAGAGTCTCTTCTCTGTACCACTACAGCAATCAATTACAGAGGCAGGTTAGGCCTCTTTAACAAAGAGGCTTTGCAGGTCTAAAGTCAACCAGATGGAGCAGCAGTTCTATCCAAGGCTCAGTCTGGGGCCATTTCTGCACTACACTGTCATACTGCTACTATTTCACTTTCAACATCCTGTGGAATTCTGGGGTTTGAAGTTTACTGAGGCCAAAGAGCTCTCCGGCTGAGAATTCCAAATGCCCCTCCCTAACTGCAAACCTCAGGATTCCACAGAGTGTTGAAAGTGGAATAATAGCACTATAACAGTGTGGTGCAGAAATGGCCTGGGTATACCTGTCACTGAGTCTCTGGCCTCAGCATCGCACAAAGGACTAGAATTTGGTTGGCTTTGCCTTGCTTTCCTTGCCAGAAGCTGAACATGTTATTACTACTTCAGCTCAGAACCCCAACTGAGATCTCCACGTGAAACAGAACAGTTCATAAAGTTTCCTTCTTGTTGCCCATTTCCTATGAATATGATTTCTATCCCAGACCTTCTATCCCAGATCATTTTTCAAATGATATCTCAAGGTCACTGCATTACCTTTTAAGTACATTGCACTGTGCACATAGCACACTGCAAAGGTTGCAAAATAAGTATAAAGACCAAAAGTTCTGGTTTTATACACTTTTTGGATAAAGAAACAACAACCATATCTGTTCACTCAGCCCCCTTCTTCTTCCAGAAACATACTGCACTCACTCACATTGTCACCTTCGCTCCTCAGTTTCCAAAAGGGCTGGATGTAAAACCAGGATCCCTCATTCCCTGCAGCATCCAGAGAGACCCGCATTGCATTCTTCTCCAACAGGGCTGGTAATCTTTTATTGACTGTAAGGTATTTGTTGCTTTTTATGTGAAGAAGCTGCCCGTAACAAAACACAAGCAAATATACACATGTATTTTCACTTTAGCAACAAACCAATACAGAATGATGTCATTTGTAAAGTAAGATTCTCTTGCTCTTGCTGAAAGCAAAAACAGGGAAAGGACTTGAACATAACACAAGTATTCTAGTTTGGTGAGATCTGAGTCATGACAATCTTATTACAACTATATCAATGTGGAATCAGTGTCAGGAGAACACTATTTCAAACATATTTGCATGGAACATCTTCTGATATTTCCCCAAATGCAAAACTATAGCTTCTCTCAAGTTAGTTTCACCGTCTGCCCACTGACAAGCCATGGTAACTTGCAGTTTCCAGGACATCAGCTTCAAAATATGGAACTCTATATGGGTGATGGTATAAAATGCATTTCATCCATCACAAAGCAAGGAGAGGCTCAGCATCGAACTGAATTACAGTGAGACCTGCCTTCAATTTCACACCTGATTTTCCTACTTGGACCCAGAAGATCTGAGAGTTACTTTTTTTGACAACAGTTTCCAGAATAATGATGCTAGGAATTCCAAAAATAGCTTCCCCAAACTCTGCTCTGCCCACTACATAATGAGCGTAATCGTTGACACTTTCTTTTCCAGAATTCTGCAAATTTCAAGTTTGTGCTTGTCTTTTTCCTTCTTCATGGTGACTACATGCAGAAGACCTCAAGGATCCTTTATCTTTTATAGTTCTCTAAGTAATATATTAAAAAGCAAAGACCTTGTCTTCATAGATTTACCATCTATATTTCTACACAGGATAAGAGAAAAAGAGGTGAGGGAAGGGATAATGGGAGGAGGCAAAGCAATATTGTAAAAGCAAAAACTGGGAAAATATAGGTTCTCACTGAAGGTCTAAGAAAAGTAGTAACACTGCTGTAATATGGACTCCTACACCGTTATTAAAGGCCCAGAAACACTGACCTCCTGCATTGCCTCTAGGCTATGTAATCATAGCTCATGCTTCCTCATTTTGTACATCATAAAATCTGCTCTGGAACTCCCACTGTGGAGCTGAACAAGAACCAACTAGTGCAGTGTGAGATATGTAATCGCTGCATTTCCCCTGTCACATCTGACCTTAAACATTTCTGCTCTTAATACTTCTGAAAGGCTAGTGATTCAGCATTCAAGGACTCACCTGGATGACATTGCTGTACTTCACAATTTCTCCCAGCAACTTTCTGTTTTCACTTTCATTTTGCTTTTGTTCCAGTTCTGCTGCATGCTGCAAAATAATCATGGTTGTGGTGTTGTTTTTCTCCCTTTGGTTTTGTTTTTAGTTTTGAATGAAGACTAGAAGATAGGTGAGGTCTGCATGATTCCTCTCTCTGAATGCATTTTTTTGTAGCTCTCAGTCCCTCCAGATGCCCTGGACTATCCTTTTTCATGGTCTCTCCAAGGCTACACTCTCCCCCCAACACTCCTGGTTAACATTTCAAGGTTTATTTTTTCCCCTAACCACAAGGGAACTGGGGTTGTTTTGTTCTTGTTTATTTGTTTCAGCATTTGAGGCAGAACATGCTGCCTGTGGAAGGCCTACCTTTCTGCCACCTTTATTTATTTGTCAACATTATAGTATATTACATTTTATCTTATTTTATTTTGCTGTGATTCTTTCCACTAATCAACTGAGTTTTACCTTCACGATCATGACTCTGATCTTTCAGAGAGCTCAATTTGCTCAAGGCAATAATTTTGATTTTTTAAGCACATCACACTACCTGCTTCTCAGCTCTGACTCACCCCTCTCCCAAAGTTGCTTTTCCCTGCAATAGGGAGGGAGACCTTTAAGCCTTCAGATGTTTGTGAGCACAGCCCAATTATCCCTTGCCATTAGATGTGCTGGATGTGGCTGGTGGAATCTGTAGGTCAGAACATCCGGAGGACTAAGAATTCACAACTTCTGTCGTACAGAAGGTGGCAGCTTGGTTTTTGTCACATGTCTTTGTGTAACAAATGGTCAAAAGACATTTGTAGTTCTCCCCTGAAAAAGCATATGAAATGGCCAAAACACAACAGCCCATACCTTTTTTAAAAAAAATGCTTCATAGAATTAAACACTCTGGTTCTAAGGGTTATACTGGATTTTTAGAAATTATTTTTGCTTTGAAAAACAGTGATTACAGTGAAGCAATTAAAAACTCAAGATCCTAAAATGAAATAAAGCCTACCAGTTTCAGTGCCCAAACCAACAGATACACAAAAAGATAAAGTTCTAGCATCTCAGGTGCTTCTTACTTGTAGTTTCTTCAACAGGGCTGCTTCTGTGTGGTTCCCTTGTTTTGCTTGCTTAGCTTTCCAATATTGTTTCTGTGCAGAATATCGGTTCATAGGACACACCTTAAAAAGGCAGTCTGAAGGAAAAAAAAATCTTTTAAGTGACCTCTGAAGAAACCCAACTCTTTTTATTTCTTTGGTGCATCTGGCTATATGATCTGTCTATGCATTTGATTCAATTGGAAAATTCAACAGTGGGTCCACAAATATAAATCAGCTGTACTTTCTGTCCTCACTGATCACATTCACAAGTCACACTATGCCATGGTGTGGTTTGTTGAAATTTTGCTTGTTGTGATGTGTGGCCTTACTTTTGCTAACAAGCTATGGTTTATTAACAAGCCACAAACAACACAGTTTGTTGTTGACTTCAGCTTACTTAAATCATGGCTTGTTGTACCAGCCCTTGTTTCCTCAGCTGCCCAGAAAAAAAGAGGTGATAAAAAGTACAGAAAAGTGGAAGACAAGCTTGGTATTCTTCGTAATCAGCTGTATAATTGTGGCTTAAGCAACAAACTACGGTTAACACAAATGAAGGCTTCGTGATCTTCTAATACCCCTATTGTATCAATAAGGAATTTACACCACCACCTTACACACCAATTTTTCTGTCAAGGAGTTCTTGAGCATGGCAAAGAATTCTGGGTTTGTCATAAACATGCATACTGGTTACATGAGTACTGGTAAGGCAGTGGCGGAGCTTGAAGTGTGTGGAGGGGGGTGGGGGGTGGGGCCACTGGGCATGGGGGTGTGGCCAGGGTATGTGAAGGCATGGCTACAGGCTAGGACACCCTAAAAACATTGTCGTCCAGGGCAAACCGCCCCCTATCCCTGGGCGACTGTGCTAAGGATTAGCCTTACAACTAGATTAAGTCAGTTGGTCACCTCAGTAGACAGTGTGTCAAATAACATTATTTTCTGTGAAGGTCCCAGTGCTGCTACCTCACTTCCCTCACCACCCGCCATGCCCTCTTTTTGCTACAGCAGCTGCTACTACCACCCACCTCCCTTCTGCAGAATTGTAACTTTACCCCTTGCCTGCCCACTTATGCTGAGTACCTTCCTGGTAAAGAAGTGTTGGCACATTTTTAGGCAGAGTCATTGCTTTTTGTAAAGTTAGGCACCAAGTCAACATTTCTTTACAAGGTGAGTTCTCAGGGTGAACAGGCAAGGAGGAAGGGCAAGGCAGCAATGCAAGCGGGTAGCAGTAGGAATGTAGGGAGGAGAAAGGCAGGAGCAAAAAAGAGAGGAGCAGGAGCAGTGGCAGGGGTGCTGTTCCTCCCATTGTGAGTGGTGGAAGAGCTGGGTTTCCATGGTTTGGGTAAGGCCAGCTAGGCTTCAGTATTGCTTGACTGGGAATAATGGGCTATAGGCGCTCCCTTTTGGCTGGTGAATGGAACAGATGAGGAGCTCTGGGCAAGTTCTGTTTCAGGAATCTTGTCCACCATTATTGATTTTCTCCTTTAAAAACCCCCTAAGCACTCTGTTGAACACAGTTTGAAAAGTAAAGTGTTATGCAGCAATATTTCATTCTGAATGTTTGTTCCCTGCTCCAGTGCCCGTGTGATTTAAACAGCTTCTTTACTTCTGCAACCCTTCAAAACAGGTGTCCTTATTTTCTAGGTTTGTGTTCCATTTGTATTGCTACAATCAGGCATAAAGTACAGTCAATTACAAGCTTTTCTGAACCGTTAACACTGTGTTCTGATCTGCTTGTGCTTTCCATTCTTCTTCTCCCCACCAAAGTCAATTTAGGTAGGACAACATATATAAAATAATAAATTGACTCCTTCACCAGTTTTCCCACAGCACAACAATCTGAACACCTGAGACATTTGTGAGCTAAACTCCAAGCTCAGAAGAATGGATCAAGCTAGGTTGCAATGTAGTATCAGCACTATTGAAAATATCAGCGCTATACTATACCCTCTAACTGTCTCACTGGCTTGACAATCCTGATTCATGCTCTGTCATCCTATTTTTCCAGCTGCTTTTAAAATGTCCCAGTTTCTCTTTCCTCTTCCTGCTTTACCACTTTGTTCTCCATTTACTTCCACTGGTACAAACAGAAGTAATTTGCAGTCAATTAACTCAACAATGGGAAGGAGGGGCTGGAATATTTCCTTTCCCTGTAAATTCAGTTGAAAACAAATGTTTTGGCCTCTCTTAGTTGTCCGTTCTTTCTCATTAATTACTTTTGCTATCTTGACCACACTCTGATGTTGTTTGGCCACAAATATTCCAGTTTCCATCTTTGAAAAATATGTAGGATGCTATACATATGTCATGATTATGACAATATAGGGGGTGGCAGATGCAGCAGTTTGTGGAACTGGTTAAAGAATTAGCTAGTTGAGAAATTTCAGCATTCATTTAAAATGCCTGCCAAAATTTCAGAAGCCAATAGGGTAGTTTGAATAAGGTTCTCAGGAACTGCAGGCTTATTGGGCATTCCAATCACAGTATTTGATTTTCTCTTTAGCACTGCACTCATTGGAATTATTTTGCTTGCCCGTTACCCAAAGCAAAAACTGCTTAATAGCACATACAAAATGCCATCAGCAACTGAACACCATAGGCAGGTGTGCTGGAGCATCCCAATATGCCTTGTTCTTATGTGTCTTCTACTCAACTCTGTCCTAGGATTTTCTCGGCTAGATTTATTCAAAGAAGGTTTGCCACTGTCATTCTCTTAGACTAAGAAATTATAAGGTGGTCAAGTTCACTCTGTGGGTTTCAATGGCTGAGTGGGGATTCAAACCCTGGCCTCCTAGAAACCTAAATCTAACACTCAAACTGCTAGGCCAGATGGGCTGTCCAATATGCTTTATTCTCAAGATAATTTTAGAAATTCATCAAATGGATAAATTTTGAACACTTTCAATTAGCAATTTAAATACTTTCATTAGCAATCAAATGGATAAATGAGCACTTTCAATTTTATCTGAACATTCAAAATGGATTTTAATTCTTCCCTTCCTTGTTTTTAGAACAGTAGGCCCTTCTCAGACTCTCAAAGGCTCCAGAAAAAACAATCAGATTACTGTTAAAACAACAGGTGGACGGCTATTGGCATTGATCCAAAATCCTCTCTGTTTGGCTATCCATTCACTGCGTTCAGCGTGGCTGCACTGTCAAGAAAGTCACCAACTCAAAACTCAGCTACTATGGAAAAGTATTTGCTTTCTGTATGAAATGGAAAGATATACAATGAAAAAAAACCCACTTTACATAAACTAGGGCGGGACAGCAGTAACACTCTGCAGAAAAGTTACAAAATGCAAATGTGCTCTACAATACTAGAAGTGAACACCTGTAGCTTTGTCTTTCAGAACAAAGTAACTTGTTAAGATGTCATCAGTTCTACCACATTAATTTTACAGGTTCAGGTTATCCAAGTCACCGGTGCAGTGGATATTCTCTTAAGGACAGGACAGATTTTGAAGTCATGGCTCTTAAAGACTGAACATGAATCCACAGTCAAGCCCACTCTGGATACCAAGCCTTTGCAATAAACAATTTTGGTTGGTTGATTGGTCGGTCGGTCGGTTGGTTTATTTAGTTATTGCATTTTTATGTCACCTTCCTCCCACAGTGGGACCCAAAGCAACTGTCAGAGAGAATCCATTAAAGAAAAGGTTTTGGTGTATTCATGGAGTCTAGAAAGGGCAGGTTGTTTACCTGTAACTGTAGTTCTTTGAGACGTCCTCTGTGAACTCACACAAATGGGTTTACTGTGCCTGCGCAGTGCATCATTTGGAACCTTCTAGAACTGTTATGTAAGCATTTTTGTGGTAGCCCCTCCTCCCTTGGTCCATGTGACCAGCCCAATTCCCACTCGAAACCTCAGTTCCTGGACACCAAGCAACAGCCCAGGAGCTAAAGACAGAGCATTACATATAGTAGGGAGGAACAATGGGTGTTGTGTGAGTTCAGAGATGACCACTCAAAAAACTACAGTTACAGGTAAGCAACCTGCCCTTGCTCATTCGCTTACGGAAATCCCATGAACTTCATAGAGTCTTCTTAGTTAAGGAATACACAGAGGTGGTTTTGCCAGGTCCTTCTTCTGATGTGTAGCCTACAGCATCTGGCACTAGTTGGCAGTCTCCCCTTCAAGTACTAACCAGGGCTGATCCTGCTTAGCTTCCAATAACAGACAGGATTTAGTGCCTTTAGGGTACTTAGGCCCTTCATTAACCCTATCAGGGTATTATTTTCTGCACAATAATAATTATGTGAAGAGAGGGAGCTATGTGGGCTGACCCCTCCATCATGTCCCTTCCCTTACTGGCCCTGCCCTCTTCACTGTCCACACATAGAGGAATGTTTGTAGAGGGAATCCTGCTCCACAAATTGGAATGTCAGTTGAAGCAAAAGAGGGGAGTCAGTCATAACTCATCAGGAGATCACATTAGATGCTTAAAATTTGGTAGGGTTTTTGATTATCATCCATGTAGCAGCATCCAATTTCATGACAAAAAGTTGAAATTTGAAAGGAGAGCTTCTTTGAAGCAAAAAAGTGGCCCTGCCCTAACTCATTAGAACCTCACAGTAGACATCTCAAAATCTAACAGAGTGATTTTTCTTGTTGCCCAAGTGCTATCTTCAATTTAAAATTTCCAACAGGGGGCTGTTACCAGGCTGTACACCCCCACATCTTGATATGGTTTAACTGGTGAAATATGATGTAATTAGTAAAATATATTGATTGGCATAAATATAAAACATGCTCTGCTATGGCTGTATGGACAGGCTGGATAAGAGGGAGAGACTGGCTGAACACACATGCTATGAATTAGGTCAGAAAACACCTCTAGGCATAGCCAGGTCATAGTTAGGAAATCACCAGAAAACTCCAGAGATAATGGGCTTGCAGTTAGCCTTGACTACCCGACCTTTTAGAAAATAAAAGGAAATAAAATGAAGATTCCCACAAGACTGCTGACTGTCCTAACTCCTTTTCCTCTGACCAAGCAAACCTCTCCTTTGCCCTAAAACCTGCCTGATAAGCACTGAGCTATCAGAACAACCATTAGCCCCTTGTCACCTAATGCTAAGACCATTAGCCCCATTCTGGACCTCATTGTCCTCTCTGTGAATCCCACTGTTTCCTCAGCCAAAGAGCCATTCACACCCTTGCCCCCCAGGCAGAAATCAAGTGTATAAACCCCTATTTTTGGCCAGTCAACTTGCTGGTCACGACTATGCTGCTCCAGTTCCTGATTGTATACTCTCCTTAGCCACAAGTCTAAGCCACATCACTGCTTTTTGTTGCTCTTCTAGACTAATAAATATCAACCACTTTGACTGAAATCTTGCTATCCAAAACCTTCTTCCCTTTTCATTCAATTAGCCTTATATGTTTGCATAATTAGTTGGATCTTGTGTGCATGATTGTAATTCCCCTAATAAAACACAATTTAACTTATTTTTGGATCTCTGGCTGGTTCTTCCCTGCAGAAGTACTGAAGTATTGGTAAATATTGCTATAAAAGATCTCATTAGGTTACCCTCCTCTCTCAATGATCCTAATTTGAGGTAATAATTCCCCACCCACGTTTTGGGGTAACAAGGCTTTCTAGAAGCAAGAGAGGGACTTGCCATGACTGGTTGGGAAACAATTACTTTCAATGACTAAAAGAGGCACTAATGCTAACAATTAGAGTGTTTGACTGAGACCTGTGGAGGCACTAATGCTAATAATTAGAAAGTTTGACTGAGGCTTCTGGATTCCAGGTTCTGAGCCACGAAATTCACTGACTTTGGGCAGTCAATTCCTCTCAGCCTCTCCAATCTCACAGAGTTGTTGTGAGAACATTGTGAGAGGCATGAGAGTCATGCACATTATTTTGAGCTCATTGGACGAAAGGCAGGATATAAATGTAACTAATGAGTAAATCATGAATAAATAACCCTCTCCACTTTTCTTGCCCTCTTCTTTTCATCTTTAACTAGTGAAAGTTTTACCCATTATTCTTTGTGCCATGCTCCTGGATAATTTCCCTATGCCTGGCTTCCATTAAAGGAACAAGAGCTAGTGACAAATTAAAATAAAAATCATATGGGGGTTTCAGAAAATGTTTAGTTTCCTCCCAAATTTCCACAGTCCAAATCAATGGAAACTTTCCTATGCCTTGCTGTATGACTCTGCTGAAGTTGACCAGTTGATTGCATCTAAATCAAGTCAGAATCTGGCCTGTTTAAAGTTTTGTTATAGCCCAAAGCAAAAGCCACGTTCAATTTTGTTCAGTGGAACAATGTAGAAGACTGTGTACAAAACAGAAACATCATTGCCATCATCTGTCATAAAACTAACTGACAGATACATGACAAAAAAAAAAACCCAAAACACTGTATTATTTGCTTTGACAACCACTATGCATTCTCAAGTGTAGGCACTGAACCCAGCCAGTAAGGACTTCAACAGTCCCAAATGCATTTTATGGAATCCTGTGGTTTGTAGTTTAGGGAGCCACTAGAGGAGCTTCCTAATGAGAATGCTAAATGCCTTTCCCTAAACTGCCAATCCCAGAATTCCCTTGGATGTTGCCAGGGTAGTTAAAGTGGTGTGGCGCGTGAAAGGGTCTGAAGTCAGGGATGGGGAACATGTGGCCCCCCAAATGTTTTGGGACATCACCCCTTAGCACTGGCTATGCTGGCTAGAATTGATGGACGTTGCAGTTTATTAACACCTGGGCAGCCCACAGTCCAGATCTAAATGATGTTTGGGTGACACATAGATAACTGTGCTATGTGGCTCATTACAAGTCTAAGGTGATAGACTGTGCTCACACTACAGATCTCAGCATCCTGCTTATAGGTATGTAAGAACCCTGGGGGCAAAAAGAACAGTGTATTTGCTCATGTAAAATCTAGTCTCAGCTGCTTACCTCTGAATTTCTTGGGAGGATTGCAAAGATCACCTGCCTCTGGCTGAACCACGCATCTGTCATCCACCAGTCTACAAGAAAAAAGATCATCATACATAGCTTTTATTATTTTTATATAAGTGAAGTCAAAATATCCCAAAAACTATTACATTTTCTTGCAAAGCATAAAATAATCACATGTCCAATGCCACAAAGAAGAAAGAATTTTCTCTAAAACAACTTATTGATACCTGGTTCAGTCTAGAAATTGCATAGTACAGTCATTGCTAGGGTTAGGGGCACAGGATCCCTGTGAAAATGAAAAAAAGTGAATAACTCTAGGCCATCCCAAACCATATTTAACACACACAAAAAGTATGATCACCATATTCAGCCCACCATGGATTCCTTCGAGGCATCAGAGTTCTTTCACAAGGCAGAAGTGGCTGGCTGGTAGGCCTTACTGCCACCTCCACTGCTGCCCCACACCATTTTTAAGAGGGACTTACAAGCCTCGTTCGCAATTTCTCAGTCTCAGGAGGCTTGCAGTCCCTATTAAAAATGGCACAGGGAGGCAGCAGAGGTGACAGCAAATAATCCATGAATAATCAAAGCTGCAAAAGTGAAAGCTGCAAATGTGAAGGGCTGATTGTATTTTTACCCTTCATTACAGAAGAAATTCTGGCAAGCTCAGAAAATGTTAATAGCTTTATTCTTTCAATAGACTTCAAAGGGACAATGCTGCATTGTGAAATAAACCTCATAGCAGAACAATATGATTTACACTGTGGTTGCCGGCACTGGCTATCTGCTTTATCTACCAAGCAAAGAGACTCCCAGGCATTATGCTTTTTTATGTCTCAGTTTTTCTTAGGGAATACAGAAGTATCCCGATCCACAAAACAACTAAAGTGGAACACATTGGATTAAATTAATTTACCACCATTGGTTTTAGTAATAGCACACTGGATGGGCATATGCATAACATCAATCCAGTACTCAGTGTTACATGCATTGGCCTTTGTTGGGCCCTAAATGTAGCTCTGGGATCATATTTCCCCCTTCTGCTCCCACATGACCAAAAGGAGGATTCCTGTTGAATTTAGTTTTGTTCTCCCCAGTTCCTGGCTAGTTATATACAAAATTTGAATTGTGGTTTAAAACTAATGTGTATGTGCCTTCAAGTCACCTGTCAACTTATGGTGACCCTATGAACTTGATTGGGTTTTCTTAGGCAAGGAGTACTGGTTTTGCCAGTTCTTCCTTCTGAAATATACCCTATAGAGTTTAGTTCATTGAATAAGATAGCACAACAAGCCAGAGTTTGTAGCTGTCTTGTTCAGCAACTGACTATAGCTTGCAAGGGCCTTCACAAGAAGGCTTTTGCTGTTCTACTCATTGGTGATCAACCATGAAGTAATGAGGGTAGACACTGAAAACTGGGTTAAATAAGGGCTCCTTTGACCTAACCTATTTAAGTTGCATTGGCCTGGAAATGGAGCTAGTGGTGGTTGGAGGCAACCTGATGCAGGACCAGCTGAGGCCAGGTGTCACAACATGACTACCTCCTCAGCCTTGGGCAAAACACCTCTGCCCTGAGGGCAGTCCAAATATTTCAGTAGCTCCCCAGCTGGCCATAATTGGAAGGTAACCCAGGGAACTCCCTCCCAAGCCACAGCACTCTACAAATGAGAGGCCAAATCCCAGATCAGCCTCAAGAGTAGCCTCCCCTCTCTCCCAGGACACAAAACCCTAAAGAAGTTCCAGATCCCTACCCTACACCAAAGAAGTGTAAAAGATGTACACCAAAGTCTAATATTCTTCCTTTGCTACCTGCATGAACAAGGAACAAGCATCTGCTTAATCCCTTTCCTCCACCAGACCCCCACCCTCTGTTGCAAATTCCCCTGGAACAACATAACCTTTTTTTCTGACAAATGAATGCCATTAGCCCAGTAGTACCTCAACCACTGGAAAACTATATTAGGGTGTGACATAAAGTGGCTGCCAGAGGAATAGTCCCAGGAGGGCTTATTGACTGACTTGGCCTTCTTGGAGTTCTTTACAATTGCAGTAGCAATTTGGATTTGGGCTGAGAAGTTGGCTAACTCCTCTGTCCATTACTGGTGTGATAACACAGCGGCAGTGCATTTTATTAATACAATGTCCTCCAAATCCCCCAGGATTATGAGCTTTGTTAAAGCCTTTGTTTTGCAGTTATTGCAATACAATATTTTGTTTATAGCACTCCATGTGGCAGGTGTGATATAAATTATTGGGCATTGGAAGTCAACTGTGGCTAAGAGGTTATGTGTATCCCCTTCATTATTGAAAGTATTCTATCATACTAATATTGTTTCTGTTTCTCTGTTAATTTCTAGGTGCTGTGTGGCAAGATGAGAGATCCTGAACTGCAGCCATAGTACGGCATATCGGGCAGTGCGCCAGGGCCATTTCCATAGTAGACAGTTATAGTGCTATTATTCCACTTTTGACATCTTATGGAATTCTGGGTTCGATATGGCTTCATCCAAAATGGCAGACGCACAGGCAAACAAAATGGCATCCTCCATGGACTACAAACAAAATGATAGCCACCACAAACAAAATGGCATAGTCCACAAATTTTGACAAAACAGTGACCACTAATACCAAAAATGGTGGCACTGCTCACTCAACAAAATGACAGCACTGTGCACCCAACAAAATGGCCAGGCCCTGCAAAACAAGTTAACAAACAGCAGAACAGAATGACTGTGGCCAGTCTGAAAACAAAATGACAGCCACATGAATGAGAAAATGAGCAGCGAGAAATGGCCACTGATGGCTCCTGAACCACCACAATGTAACAGCTAAAGCAATAAAGGCTCCTGAAAACTCTAACAAGAATCTCCAATTAGCAAAACCCAGAAAAGCTGCAATCAAACTAAACAGAAACAAAGAAAAACACAAAGTCCTAAAAGAGGAAGAATTGAGGGCTTGAAAATAACAAGTGACAGGGACCAGTTACAGTCAGCTTGCACCTATCCTGATCACCACCACCATCACCATCACATTGCAGAACTAAGGTAAGAAAATACTACTACACCAATAATAATTACAGGAGTAAAATAACACAATCCTATGGAAAAATACCCATCCAATGGGGCTAAGTACAGCTATAACACCTTCCACAGCTTAATTGGTCAATACAGAGACAGAATTAGACCCACAAAAATACTTGGTAAAAAGGGATCTAAACTGTCAAAGTATCAAACGAACAAACAAAGACAATTTTCCTCCTCAAACAAATAAAGGCTAGGATTGAAAGAGGCAATGGTGAAAACAAGCACTCACATTGCCCCTGCCAATCCCCTCAAACCAAGGCCTTTAGATCACTGCAAAAACAACATCTACACACTTGCACTGCAACAATCCAAAGAGGACACCTGAAGAGGCAAACAGGCTTAAATAGCTTACATCCCCACCCCTACCACATACAGTAAGCTGGCACCAAGCTCTAGTCACAAAACACACTGGTCTCTCTCAGAGAGGCCATAAAATATTTACCCTCCCCCAGTGCCGTTCACCATGTGGGTCCAGGTAAGCATTCTGCTTATTAATGGAGTGTAAAATGCATGGCAGGTTAATCATCAACAACAGTGGTCCACAAAGTTTGGTTGGAATTTTTGGCTGATCAAATCTTCTCACCAATGAATGTAACCCAAGAGAAGGATGGGGCTCTTGTCTGTTCATTACACTTTGAATGTCATAAAATGTTCAAAGTGCCTCTGAGTGACAGCATGCCTGCAGAAATGACTGGCCTGAGCAGGAAGAAGCATAGATTTGGGAATGAGAATGTTTAGGCATCTCTCCTGTTCTGACTATACCAAGGGTTCCTCATTATAAACACAGATATAGAAGAAGATCATAAGGGAGGAAAGGATAAAAAAGATAAGCAACCCTGACTGAGACTAGGGTCTAGGAAGGCTGAACTAAGGCTATTTGTGCACTGGACTGTTATAGTGCTATTATTCCACTTTCAACATCCTATGGAATCCTGGGGATTGCAGTTTAGGGAGGGAACTCAAAGACCCCTCCTGAAATGGCAAACCTCAGGATTCCATAGGATGTTGAAAGTGGAATAATAGCCCTATAACAGTCCAGTGCGGAAATGACTTCAGCTCTACATGCTGGGTCTTCACCTCTGGTGGTCCTGGTGTCAGAGACTTCAACTCAAGTAGAGACTGGCCATGCATATGGCAGTCTGGCAGTTTGAACAAAGTTTCTCTGAGGAGGGAAATTTCTCCCTAGGGGAAAATTTAAAACATCAGGTAAGAGTAGGCTTGGTGCTGCTGTCAGGTTTCCAGAAAAGAAGACTGATGCAGATATGTGTGATCCTATGTTTAGAGGCTCTTTATAATTATAGTTTAGCAATCTACAATAGTGACGCTCAAAGGTGTGGCAGAGATTCTCTCTGCCCAAACCGATTAGGGGTCCTTTCAAACTGTACAATTATAACATGTTGCCCTCAGTTCAGTATTCCCTCAGCGTTGCATGAACATCCACATGCAGACCTTACACTGTGCTGACCAATACACCAACCCACCAACTTACTTTAAAGCCACAAAGCCAGGCTTTTCATGCTTCAATATGAGCAGGCAGGATTGGAGGAGACCTGGCTACCATCTCCTATAGCCAGATCACAACAATGGCATGGGCGCTGAGATTCACAGTAGTCCTCTGGAGATTTCGGTGCTTCTCTAATCATGGTGTGTCTAGCTTTGAGGAGGATTGCCAGGTACTCCTCCAATCCTGCCGGAAGCACACAACATTTGTATGAGGTAGCTTTGGGGCTTTAAAGTAAGTTGGGCACTGTACAGGGAAGACATTAACACCAACCTCCCCAGTCCCTGAAAAATCACATCCACACATAAGGGACACGTATGCGTGAGGATGTCCCAACATGAATTCTGACCTATGATCCCACCTTAACTGTCATGGCAAGATCCTAGGGAATCCTGGGAATCCAGTTTAGGGAAGGGCATTTAGAATTCTCTACCAGAGAGCTCTAGGTCCTCACCAAACTGCAAATCTTAGGATTCCATTAGGATGTTGTTGTGGCAATTAAAGTAGAATCACAGTGCTGTAACTGTTTAATGTGAAAAGGTCCCTGACCTACCCTATTTTGGGTAGCCAGCATGTTTGTTTGTTTGTTTGTTTGATTTCTACTTCCTTCATGACAGGGAAACTCCAGAATGCTTAACTGAATAATACTGACTTCACTCATGCCCTTTAATGACCCCATTCCATCCCTGGCTCTAGCGGATTTACAAACTGAATAAAGACAAAAGAATTAACAGGAGAGGTACTTCAGTCTCTCCAGGGAAATCCAGATTGGGCTCCAGTCCCACAGCCCCAGTGAAGTTTACATGCTTGTCATCTGAAACTGAATGGTGGAAAGCACTACAGGAGCAGCCATGTTAACTATTAAATAAAGCAACAACCAAATCCAAAATGTATGCTGTAGTGATACCTTTATTGGACTAATCAATTCATTTGACAGAGATGGGGAAACAGTATACAAGGGGAATAGAGTGACAGTATTCTGGTCATCCTATCCATATTTTGTTTTAGCCATCATAGGAGGTGTTGGTAGATGAATGGAGTGGGAATAAAGGTAACAAAAGAAGGAAGAACATTGGGCTTCTCCATTTGAAATTACAAACCACCCCCAAAGGAGAACTTACTCACAGTTCATGAGAGATAAATGGAAATATGTCTTCATACAGTGCATAGTTAAATGGTGAAATTTACTACCACAGAAATGTAGTGATTGCCACTAATCAGAATGGCTTGAAAAGGGAATCAAATAAATTTATGATGGAGGGTGTTATTAGTGGCTTAGATATTAGAAATGTTACTTTTTTACTGCACAATATAGTGGTGAACCTGCTCTCAGTTTTAGTCCAAACTTCAAAAGAGTCGTCCAGGTAACTGAAACCATTCTGGGAATATGGGTTCAGCACCTTGGACACTTGTTTTAATGTTTGGACTAAAACTTGGAGTGGATTTACTGGCCCACTGACATGGAAGCTATTAGCCACCATTGCCTTCATTTTCATCTGTTTGAAATGCATAAAGAAAAGAAGTGTGAGCAGGGTCACAGAACCACTAAGAGGGAAAGTGCAAAGTGAGGTGATCGACACTGTACTACTGTCTTCAGGCTCCTCCAGGCAGCATGGTCATGATGACTATGTGCCATCAGTAGTATCAGAGGAGGCATGCACGCATATATCAGTTGTTGGAAAGCACATGGGGAACATGGATGGAATGCTGGTGAAGTCATGTCTGGCTTCAGAGCTTTGCACAAATGTGCCAATATGTAAACAGAAAAAAGACTGGATGGGCTTTTGCTTTGATTTAGCATGGCTGTTCTGGCTCTTCTTATTTTCTTATGATGAGAACAGGAGAGGTATTTCACTCTGTTAGAAACAGGGAAAATCTCACACAAAAGCTGGAAGAAAGGAATGACTATTTGGGGCACCCCAGAGGGCCAGACTAGGTTTACAGATTGGCCTCCAGACTTGAGGCTTCTCCCCCCTTTAAAAATGGCACTTTGAATCGGACCCAAAATGGAATGGAAGCCAGCGTACACAACAAAGCACTGAAATAATACAACTGTATTGGCAAGTACCAGTTAACAGCCTTACTGATCTGTTTGGGACTTACTCAAAGTTTCTAGGCTATTTGCAAAGAAAGACCTATATATAACACACTGTAATATTCACAGTGTAATAGTATCAGTAACTGGTGTGATTAGAAGTAGCAAGATTATCTCCATCAAGATAGACCCACCATTAGTGCATCAGGTTAAGCGGATAAAATCTTACAGCATGGAGTGTTCTTTATCAGGGCTTCAGCCAGCCTGGTCTATTTCCCAAATATTTCATTCTCCTCCCCCATCATCAGACCTATAGAGATACATACCCACTGTCCATGCAGTCTTCATTTGGCTGTTATGGGGGAGGGCTCCTCCCCAACACAGATTTTTTTTTTGGTAACTTTGTAAACTTTGGGAGCCCTTTAGGCTTGATCAACAAACATTCTGGCCACTACCCTGTGGTGTTTCTCAGGGCTTGGTTCTATCCCCCATGCTGTTTAACATCTACATGGAAAAGGTCATCAGGAGTTTCGGGGTTCAGTGTCATCAGTATGCTGATAACACACAACCCTATCTCTCCTTTCCATCCAATTCTAAAGAAGCTGTCTCCACACTAAACCAGAATCTGGTCTTAGTAATGGACTGGATAAAAGTGAACCAATGGAAACTTAATCCAGAAAAGACAGAGGTGCTCCTGGTCAGTTGGAGGGCTAATCTTGGGATAGGGCTTCAGCATGTGCTGGATGGGGTTACACTCCCTGCTGAAATCTCTGGTTCACAGTTTGGGTGTGCTCTTGGACTCAAACATGTGCATTTGCATAGTTAAAACTAGTGCGTCAGCTGTACTTGTTCCTTAAGACATCGGATCTGGCTACAGTGACACATGCTTTGATCACATCCCATTTGAACTACTGTACCATGTGCTATGTGGCGCTGTGCTTGGAAAATGTTCAGAAACTTTAGCCAGTCCAAAATGCTGCAACCAGGTTGTTGACCAGGGCTGGCTACAAGGATCATGTGACACCCCCCCCCCGTGTTAAAGCAGCAGCACTGGCCACCAGTCCATTTCTGGGCAGAATTCAAAGTTGTGGTTTTGACCTTTAAAACCATAAATAGTCCACCTCCAGACAGTCTGAAATACCATATCTCCTTACACAAGCCAGCACAATCACTAAGGAGGGGGGATTTTCTCAATCCCACCACTTTCACAGGTGTGGTTGGTGAGGACTCAGGCTGCTTCCAGGTTGTGGAACTTCCTTCCAAAGGAGGTCTGGTTGGCCCCTTCCCTGTTCTCTTTCCACCAGCAGGTAAAGATATTTTTATTTAGGTAGGTGCTTGAATCTTGAATTTCCATTACAGCAATGTCTGTGTAAGTGGTATGTTGTTTTAATCTTTTAATTTCTTTATCTGTTACTGAAATTATGTCCTAAGTATGTTTTAAGTGTTTTTCTACAGTTTTAAGCATGTTTTAATAATTGTGAAATTTAATCTCTTTTTAACTTTTATAAATAATGTTTTCAGTAGTATTTTTTTGTTACTGTAAGATGCTATTATGCTTACATTTGAGATGCTTACATCTGAGAGAACAACAGGATATAAATTCAATAAATAAGTAAGTAATGCACTGCTACCAAATGTTGTATGTAACAAAGAATATAACTATTACAAAATCTACCCAGCATGGAATTTTCTGAAGAGAAGATTGACATAAGCAGTTAAAAAGAAGTTACTGCTATGAGAAACTGTTTGGATGTTAAGAAAAGAAGGTTAGTAAAAAGTGAGGGAAACATCCACACAGAGAGATCTATTTGTTTATGGGACATTCTCCCAAATGACGCTAAGGATGAGATTTATAAGTACACTGGCTAAAGCACAATTAAGGTTGATTTAGTGTCAGTGAACTTCTCTCCCCAAGACAGAACAATCAACAGGTAAAACAATGTTTCTTCCTCCTCCTCTTTTTGCAACAAGTCTTGACAATTAAAACAGTTCCTAGTCTATAGTTTGCATAATTGGGAGTGCTGAGAACAGCTGTCTAGAAAGGGAATTTCCCCAAGCTTTGTTAAGTGCTCAGTAGAAGAGAGGCCTATCATCCACACTAAAGACACACCATCTTGCTCTTACCTCATTTCTCAAAGTCACCAACAAATTACAAAACTATATAAAGCTATCTGCCAGAGTAAGTTCAATCTCGCTCTGCCATTTCTAAAGGTTCTCCAAATGAAGTTTTTCCACGGAACTGGTTGGTAAACAATCCAGGTAATATTAATCTGGCACAAGCTTCTACCACTTGAATACCTACAATCCATCAGTCTCAGCCTGTTTCTTTAAAAAGCTAAACCCCTTTCTTCTCCCCCTTAAAGAAAAAGTAGAAGTTGCTTGGCCCTTTTAATACTTTATATTGCAGAAGGCATTTTTTAAATACAGATTCAGAGTTTTTAAAAAGCCCACTGAAATCAAATTCAGACATATGATGTGAACTATATACCGAAATGTTATAAATTTATACTTCTGGGGCAAGTGTTTTGAAACTCCAGTTGAAACATAATGTGGGAGCAGGAGTAGTAGTATTTTTGCTGCCTACGCCCCACCCCAGAACATAGTATATAAGTCCTTTTTCTATTTTCATTGGCTTCCAGTCCTTTTCCGGGCACAATTCACAGAGCTGGTGATTACCTATAAAGACCTGATGTTTTCAGATAACCTGATTAACTGAAGGACTGTCTTCTGTGCACAAACTTGGTCATGTACTATATTTAACTGAAGCATCCAGTTCATACATCACCACATTCAGAGATGCACTTGTGGAGGCACAAGAGAAAGCCTTCCTGGTGCTAATGCAGAACATTTCTTCTCCTGATATAGAGCTCAATTGGTTCTACTTTATTAAGTTTTAGGACATATCATAGCCTCTTTTATTCTGATTTCCCTTCTGCGATGGTAACTGAATCAATTTTTTATATCTTTCTGTGGTGTGGATTTTATGGTTTTACTGTTATAAGGATTTTTTAAGTCATATTATATTGCATTTATACTGTATTTTACCATTTTGAGGAATCAATCCTGCAATACTAACTAATGTAGATCCATTTAATCAGTGAGATTTGCCCAGGCATTGACTCACCATTCAGCAATTCAGTCAGTGGGTCTCTTCTCTCTGTGAGATACCTACAAAATCAGGCCTTAATTTGAAAGATGCCTTGCAAGCAGCCCTTTCACAGTACATAGTCATAGCACCAGTAATGTATTTAAGTCTTTTACTCCAAGTCTCAAGTCAAGTCTCAAGTCCTTGAAGATACTTTCAAGTCAAGTCCTAAGTCAAGTCTAAAGTCTGGAAGCCAACTTTATACCCCAACCAAAATTCCAGAATTATTAGATAGAGAAAACGAAATTCAGTTTTAACAATTTAAGCAGAGTTGGCTCTCCACATTTGCAATTTTGCCATCTGCAGCTTTGGAAGTGGGGAATAGGATCCTATCTTACTCCCCATTACTGAAAATTCAAAATATTTAGAAGGAAGAATCCTTCCTCCCCAAGCCCATTACTCAACACATTTGCTGTTCCCTCTGAGAAATGCACCCTGCACTCTGGGGGCAAGTCTTGTCTTTTGCTGTTAGGAAACATTTAGAAGGCTCTTCCAATATGCAGCAGGGACAGGTTGCTGAGCAGACCTCAAGCCTGCCTCAAGCCCATTGCCTAACCTGTTTGTTATTCCCCTCTGAGAAATGCACCCACACTTTGGGCTTGAGAGAGAGAGTGACTGGTAGGCAAAAAGAGACAGAGGCGTTGTTCAAAGTTGTAAGGTTTCTGGATGAATGCATTATGTTACTGAACCAAGGGCATCAAGTCAGTCATTAAAATAGACAAGTCTTGAGTTGAGTCAAGTCAGTGCATCATTTATTGCTGAGTTGAGTCTGAGTCAGGTTACTGAAGTGACTTAGGCCTGACTTGAGTCCAAGTCTATCGACCCAAGTCTACATCACAGCATAGCACTATGATTACACTCTAAGGGCCACAGTTACATCCTATGGAATCCTGGAGTTTATAGTTTGGAAAGACACTAGGATGGAACCATGGTAATTACAGTGGAATCATAGTTGTGAAACTGGGTAGTGTGAAAGGGCCCAGAATAATCCAAACAGAATAATTGAAGTAAAAAAAAAATGCCTTGCTTGAAACACCTCTGAAAGAATTTTGACCTGCCATAGTATAATAAGGTTTCTCATCTTTCCATAATGCAGAAATCCCTGATTTTATTATCAATATTTAAATCACCAAATTAACTAGAGATATTTTAGTTCTGGGATGTTAGCTGGAAAATACAACCATTAATCTTTTGTCAAAGTGAGAAAAATAATTTTCATAGTCTCTATGCAATCTGTTTGTGAACAAACCTCCACATGTGGACAAAAATTCACTTTTCCAACTGCTTCGTCCAACAGAGCCTAGGAACTATTAAAAAGACAAACAGAACATCCATATTTGTCTTGCTCATTTTACTTATACAGATATCAAACTGAGATAACTACTAGCAATGTGTCCACACAGTTGATACACAGAATGAACATATACTATACTATATCTAGAGACATTGCTTGAGTTCACACGTAATAACCAAACTGGCTGTAGTTGCTGAATACTGGCCTGCTGTTCTGTCCAAAGCCTTTCTTTCAAACAAATTGTGGTTTGTTAATCATCCACAATCCAATCTTAGAAGCTATGATTTGTTTGCTGCCTTATGTATTTTGTTTGTTTAAGCTGTAGCAGACAATAGGAGAGGAAAAGAGGCACTTCTGAAATGGAGAAAACAAATTGTGATCTGTTTGTCTGCAGGACAACTAATGCCAAACCAACAAACTCTAGTAATATATACCCACAGACATTCTAAGGAGAAGTGAAGTTAGAGGAAAGGAGCTATGTAACACTCAAAAACACCCAACTGACACAAGGTGCTGGTCCTTCATCCCTCTGGCCTAGAAATCTGAGCTACAAACAGCTGGCAGCAGAACAAGCCAGCTGTCACTAGGCCAAAGTCTTAACATGAACGTTTTTAGTGTTTCCTGAAGAATTAGTACCCTGTACAAGCCTTGCAAAGGGACCTGGAATGCAGAAACAGGATGGGAAAAAAGAGCTAGAAGGTAATGTGCTGGGAAAGCTTTGTAATCAGTCAGTTTATTACAAAGTTTCCTTTCACTGTGCATAGAGAAAATCCTCACTTCCCCCACTTCATTCACAGTTGAATCCTCATGGAACATTGGCCAATGCTAAGGGTTCACTTGGGCCAACAGGAGGAGATAACTGGGGTAAGGAAGGTGTTTCTCAGGAAAGGAGAGTTTGTTTGGGTTTGTACAGAGAACTAAATTACCACTTCCAGGAACTTCTTACTTCCCAATCCATCTCTGTGCAGCTATAAATGGCATACATGATTGTTCTGGCTATATATCTAGGGGAGGGTTAGAATGTACATGTGGGGGTTAACTTAAGAAGGACAGATAGAAACATACAAAGAGCCCACAGTAGCTACAGCATTGCCTGTTCACAGCCTAGCAGTCCCACCTATTTCTTTTAACAGTTCTGAAGCAAAGACTGCTGCAACAGCAGGAATTCCCCAGTTGTCTGGTAGCCAACACCCAGACTTTCCTGTAAAAGCTTTGCTGTTCAAATGGGGAATATATGCATTAAACTTGGTCAGTCCTAGAAGCAGCTGTTTAAGATTAGGCCCAAGTGAAGCATGGAAGGAGACACAAGTTCTTGAATCTGGCCAGAAGTAGTAAAAGTTAGCACCTATGCACAGCACATTTCACATGTCCAAAGCACTTTCCATGCATCATGTTGACATTCAGCACACCAGCCCTGCAGGTCAGGACAGTCCTATTACTTTAATAAATGAGATGGAACCTAAGGAGGAACAATAATGTTCATCCCCAGTCTCCTTAATAAGGTTTTACACAGAAAAAAATTGAACTGTTAACTTCAGAGTTCAGTCACTAAGACACTATACCATACAGACACTCATCTACAAAGCTGCATGCAGCTAGGATTGCCAGAGTGAAAACTGGGGAGGGCCATTAATTGTATCATTAATTGTTATCCAGAAAAGCAATTACAGCAGGTGCTGTGTGTTACGATTAAAGGTACAGAAGCTCTCTTCAGTTTTCAATCTGCAACCCTGTACGTGGCACTCACAGGACTTTCAAGCAGTCTATGGGGGTCACCAAAGTCACTTCCCATTACCACATAATGCTCCATATAGCCAATGGAGATTAAAGAAGCTGGGCAGAGTCATCAGCACATGCCTTCCTGCCCATGATAATCTTCCCGGCCTGCCAGTCCGCTCTCTGTCACTGCATACAGCCATCACTGTAAAAGAAATAGTCCATGTCTGCCCTAGAACTGCAGTCTTCAACAGACTGCAAAGTTATAGTTCCCACAGCACCATCATCATCCTTCTTATATAAAAGAGGGGAAAGACAAAAGAGGAAAAGCAGGAAGCAGTGAACAGATGAAAAAGGGGGGGGTCATTTACCATTATTAGTTGTGTAAAAGTGAAAATGTTAGCAGATGCAGCTTTTCCCAAGTGACACCTGCTCAAATGCACTTTTCTATGCAAGTCTTAAATGTGTAGGGTCCTCTCTACCTTTGTACCCAGCTACTTAGAAAAAGAGGAGCAATGGAATGCACATATATGAAAATTTGATACACACATTAATAGGAAGTTGGGGTTAAAGGTGAGTAACTTAAAGGAAAAAAATTATTGTGAATTTACGATTATAAAATGTCAACACGTAAGCCCTTCATACAAACAAGGAGAAACAACCTGTAAAGAAAATCACAACAGTAACTCAGAATAGAAGACCAGCTTTGAAATCAGAGACTGTTTAGTGCTTGCAAACATAACTTAGCACGGGAAGAAGACCCAGATCTCCAGGTTAAGATCCTCTTCTCTGATCCTTAGAGCAAGGAAAGGAGATCTCAGGGAAAGAGAAAAGTCTACAGGTATAATTCAGTTACCAAAATAGATGCATTCCTGGGCACTACTTCTTCAGTAGAAAAGTCTGTACTACAGGTGGAAATAACATGGAGTGCATAAGGGCAGGTTCTTATGTCTCAAAAAAAAACCCCAGTGAAATTCAACATGTTTCAGCAATTTCTTTATCCAAAACTAAAAGAATAAATGTGTAAAATAAAATAACCAGGTCAGGTAAGCCTTCCATAAGTAATCAAAACATTTTTGAACCTTCTAGAAGACCACTTGAAAGCTTCTCTCAAAACTCATCCAGCGATAATTTTTGTTTCTTTCACCAGCCTCCGCTTGTCTTATGGTTTATATTTTGGTGGACAAACTTAGAGAACTGTGCTTCTTTAACATGCTGGGGGGAGTTGCTAAGGTAGGCTTATCTGCTTCACAATTTTCTATCAGTTTTGTAAGGATATAATTCCTCACCAAGCTTCCTCTTGAAAGAAGTAAGAAAAAAAATGAGTAATTTTACAATTCTATTCCCACCATGAAAAAGTCTTCAAAAACTATGCAGTTTTGAAATCCTAGTTGCAATTCAGCATGTGCCTGTTTTTCACAGAAAACAGAATTTTCTGCACAGGAAACTGTATTATCTATGCACAAAATATTTCTGTGCAGAAATTTCTGGAACAAAGTGCTATTTACTATACAGAAAATGTTTCTTCTAAGCAAATCAACTCCATGTGGATTTTGTGTAGAAGAATCCCCAATTACAGCATTTTCTGTGCCTGAACTGCTAGAAATCTCATCAGTCCAGGATTCTTCTCTTCAGGGTTCCTCAATTCTCCCAAAAATATATTTTTGAGCATTTTCTTAATATATTCTATCCCTACACTTCTGTTTACCCTGCTTGTTGTAGGCCAGCTCATACAGCTACAGGAGGACGGCTAGAGTAGCAGCCCATTCTTTCCATGTTCAAGCTTTATTGTAGTGTTTGCTACAGACACACTGCTGCAACTTGACATGAAAAGTCTGTGCTTCTCCAACTCTCCTTTACCATCCTCCTCATGCTTATGCTGCTAAATGAATAAATAAATATCTCTAACTAGAAGGATGAGAAGGAAGAAAGGAGAGTCTGGGTGGGCACAAAA
The DNA here is from genome assembly GCA_948472985.1 of Iguana delicatissima. Taxonomy (NCBI): domain Eukaryota; kingdom Metazoa; phylum Chordata; class Lepidosauria; order Squamata; family Iguanidae; genus Iguana; species Iguana delicatissima. Next base: position 35,798 of record CAOKZL010002477.1, on the reverse strand, counting down.
AGACTTTATAAAAAAGAGCTTCTTTGTCAGAGGCTTTGTTAACTTAGACATGCCCATATAACAGAACATATACTACTGTAAGCTTCTGCCCACACAGCTCTACTGTGCTTTGGTGAAGCTACTGTAGACTCTTCCTTCAGATGATCTGCTTTGCTGGATTTTCCCCTCCCACCTTCCTCTCTCATTGCAATTATTTTTAATGCGGCAGGAACTAGTATATTTGTGCCCATTACCTACAAGTGTTATTTCTTTCCTGAAAACATGGCTAATGCACCAGCACTGGTGTAGCATTGCTATGCGTAATTTTACATAAAATTCTACCTGCTACATAATTTTTAGAAATGATGTGAATGGAACTTTAATAACATGAAGGGAAGGCTAAAACACCTTGTTTTAAACATTTTATTCATCATTCTAAAAGAAAATATTCTGTAACTCACGTTTCCAAAAAGAAAGAAAGAAAGAAAGAAAGAAAGAAAGAAAGAAAGAAAGAAAGAGGAATAGAGAGAGAGTTGGGGGAAAGAATGAGGGAAAGAAAGAAAGGAGAGTATTGACTGACCTGGCAACTCTAAGTGTGGGGTTGTAGTTCAACATATTTGGAGGGCACTAGATTGGAGAAAGCTGCCCTGCAATGTACACCCCATCAACATACACCCACATGTATTTGTTATTGTTGTGTGCCTTTCAGGTCTTTACTGACTTATGGAGACACTGGGGTAAATCTATCATGGAGAGTTTTTGACAAGATTTTTTTTGTGTGCGTGGGGGGGTTGCTATTACCTTCATCTGAAGTTGAGAGGGTATGAATTGCCCAAGGTCACCCAGTAGGTTTCCATGGCCAAGCAGGAATCTAAACTCTGGTCTCCCGGAATCCTACCACTACATCATGCTGACTTTGAGTATACACAGTGCTGATGTCAGCCCACCACCTTGAGACCAATGCACCAGCTATCCAGTCTGATTAAATCTGTCATTCATTCATGTGCACCAAAGAAAAAGCAAAGTCATGCTGAGATTTATCCTCTGTGCAGCTGAAGCTACCCCAGCCCAAACAAGTACTGACTGCTGCGACCACCTTTCTAAATCTTATTGCATAATAATAATAATGGTAATAACAATAGCCTATAGCAACTCAGCTGTCTGCTGCAGCACAGCTCTGTGTTCTGATTATGCAACCCTTTACTTTTGCCAGAGGAAGAAAAGCATTGTTTTGAACAACTTTAGGCTACCATGAAAACCAGGAACTTGGTTGCTAAGTAATCCTCAGCTGCCTCCTTGTCAGAGGGCTGTGCCAGTCCCAATGTAAGGTAGTCAGATTCAACTACTGCAGTTCTTTTGAACTGTGGTTTTCACAACTAACAATTATATTATAAAGGAATATAATGAAAGTTAAAATGGATAACTGGAATTTAATGTTACTCAAATCTAAAATCAAGGTTTGAATTAAGCATGTTTCAGGTAACAATCCTAGGGTAGCTCATGCATCCAGTTCTGCAAGCATACTAAAATTAGTGTGCCAATAGTTTTCAGTCCTCTCATCAGTACTTGCTTTAAAATCATCTAAATAATAATATCCTGCCTAGTACAAATACAAATTCTAAGACAAATAACATTCTAGTAAAGCTATGAAATTTTTCAAATAATAACTTTTAGCTCATGCTAAGTGAATTTTTTCTTAATGGAATATTCTCATTCAACAACTTTTAGCTACTAGAAAAATTTTTCAGATGTTTCACACAGTTTATACAATAAATAATATGCTTTTAAAAGTTTCGTTTCTTAAATATAAATCAAACAAGTGTCCTAAATCAGATCTCCGTCACTTTAGGACAGCGGAGTATTTTCTACAAAACCAGTATTTTCTGAAAAGTCCAATCACTGCAGCTTAGAGTCCCCATCCAAGCCATATTTTTTGCCCTGGGCCTGTTTCTGTATGTTAAGCAGCAGCTTGACATGCCAGTTTAACATGTAGAAATTATGGCACAGAGATAAAGCAGCGGCAAAACCCTGCCTGACTTGCTAAAGGTGAAAAAGCAACAAGAAGGGTAGAATGTTGAAGAGCTTTATGTATTAGTTACATTTATGTTCTGCTTTTTTCCAACCATCTCAAGGAAGCACATGTGGCTTTACTCTAATTGGTAAATAGGTTGCTCTGTTTGTGAGCAATGAGGCACACAGAAAATTGGTAAAATTATACTTAAACATTCTGAGTTTACTATGACAACTTTCAGGTATCAGAACAAAATGATAAATTAAACAATAGGTACTATCACTCTCCCTGCTTCACTTATGCTATTCAACACAGTAACTATTTTCCAATGTAAACAATGGGTGCTATACAGATTTATGGCTGTCTCTCCTGTTACAAATGCTTGGGAAATATTTGCCAGTATGCATAAAAGGAAGCATCTGGCACTGATTTTTGAAGACACAAAACAGACATGTTTATCTACCTCAGTCTAGGGTTTTGTTCCAGGACCCCCCCCCCGGATACCAAAATTCATGGATTCGCAAATCCTGTTATGTGCAATGGTGTAATAAAATGCATCTCTTATATAAAATGGCAAAATCAAAGCTTTTTGGATAGTTATTTATTTAGTTATTTAGGAATATTCTCAAACCATGGTTGGTTGAATTCATGGATACAGAATCTGCAGATACAGAGGGCTGACTGTATAAGTATTTTTATCCCAAATAAATGGGCCATACCTCCAAGTACTTTACATGAAAGAGTAGGGTTGGGCTTGAAGCAATGGAGCAATGAGTTGGATCTATCACCTCATCTGCAGCTCTGCAGTATGTGCCAGGCTGGTCTGGTCTCTCTTTTACCACCAGGCTGGAGGAAGTGAGAGGTCCAGAGCACAGCTTCCCTTGAGGAAATGGTATTTTTTTGCAGGTGCAAAACTGGTTCCAATTCATGCGGAGATCACTGCATTGAGATCTTTATGCAATCACTGTCAGGAAACCACTGGCAGCAGTTTTCAATGGGCTGAGCTCTCTGTGAATATGACAAGAGACTCTCCATTATGGCAGATTTCCCCTTTCCAGTAAAAGAGGTCTTCCAACCAATTCTAAACCTTTCCAGGATAGGAATACACTCTAAGCAAAGCTTAGTAGCATTACATTTTGGGATTACAACTCCCAGAATTCCCCCACACAGTGGACCATTAGCTAAGACATTCTGAGAGTCACAGTCCCAAGCAGCTAGTTTTTTAAGCTCTGAGTGTCTTTCCAGGAAAAAAAAAACTTGGATCATTTACAAGGGATTCCATATTCCAGATCTCCATATAGCAGTGCATTTTGTATTAGGCTTAGGCAGAAAATATCCAGTAGGTATACACATGGTCCAATCAACCACACAAAATTTGCCAGATGTCTATATTATTTGGTAATACATAGGTTGGACTTTTTGCACAAAGACACTACCTTAATTACATGGCTATATACAGAAAATACATTTGCCACCTGTTTCTAAGGTTCTTACGTTTCAAAAATTAGAAATCAATGACATTGTGTTATTTTATTCTTTCTCATCAATATCTTACAGGCCTGCACAATGTGACACTGGCTCTTAGGGTACTTGCTCCCTTGCCCTTTATAATTAGAGATCTAGCCATTAAAGCCAGGTTTTCTGCATGAAAAGCATGTGCTCTGCTACTAAGTTAAGCAGCGCCCTCCATCAAATGAAACACTCAAACACACCAGGACTTGATAAACTTATTTTGTTTCTCTATCTGGAACTGCAAAGAGAGTGAACCATCAAACATTTACCAACCTGCAGTGCATCACTGGTAGGCTGTATTTTTACTAGTAAGGCATGTAAGGCCTTTTCCTCACAACACTCTTATGGCGCGATGATTCCACTTTCAACATCCTATGGAATCCTGGGGTTTGCAGTTTTGGGAAGGGCCAGGCAGCCCCTCCCGAAACTGCAAACCCCAGGATTCCATAGGATGTTGAAAGTGGAATCATCATGCTATAAGAGTGTAGTGTGGAAAAGGCCTAAGTGTTGGACAGCAGCAGCAATGGTTGTGGTTAATATTACTACGTTCATCACCACCACCGTATCTATAATATTATTAACTGTAAAGCATAGATCAGCCAGTTCAAATGTTCATCTGTTGAAAGTATCAGTTAAAGATACTCAATATTTTTTAACAAAAACACAGGCCTGTAAAAACATTTCTCATGGTTATTTTAAATTAATTCATTGCGGAGGGCATATTTTCAGAAGGGTGTATCCTGCCAGTCAGTACTGGGTAGCCATTAGAGATAACAAGTTTTGATTTATAGCCTCTCTTGGAAGGAATACCTATGCCAGCATTTTTTGTTATGTTTCTATCTTGGTAAATGTTACCTTTCCATATGAAATTTTGAACAAATGGTAGAAATGCCTAAAGAGCTGTTTTATTACATTCTTCAATAATGCCTGCTCAAGAGCTTAGTCTGTAATACAAGTGTAAGGGGACTGGGACTAGCAATCAAAATCTGCAATACTATCCATATTTTTAAAAAGACACATCATTAAGTTCATTTACTTTTAACTTAGCTCTAAGGAGAGATACACATGTGCAAATTGTGTATTACAATGACGGGTGATGTGAGTTGTCATTTTGTTTCTCATCTTCAGATGCTCAGAGTAAGAGCAAAGTGATAGTGGAAGCATTGTTCTTACTCTCAATTGGCTTTGCTTACCTTCAGTGACAACGTTACATAGTCAAATCTGTTATACCATCAAATTCGCAACATACCAGTATGACATCAGCACAGTCAGTACATTAATCTTCCTTGGCTGGGAACTTGTGATAATGGAAGACATGGTGTCCTGCCAAAAAGTGGCATTGAGGTGTAACAAGGTGTAGCAGTAAACTTGTGCAACCTGCACATGAAAAGCCCAGCAAGGTTTTTAAAAATGGCATAAGAAACTAGCAGTGACACACTAAGTTACAATGCCTTGCTCAATAAGCCAGAGGCAAAGCTATGGAGTGTTGTGGAGGCAATTCTCTCAGAAACAATGGCATATGATTTGAGAGTTGCACAAATTTACTGTAGAATTCTTTATCCATTTCTACATGTGTGGGTGAATGTGCCTTCTAGTTACCTGTCAACTTATGGCAACCCCATGAATTTCATAGGCTTTTCTTAGACAAGGAATACTCAGAAATGGTTTTGCCAGCTCCTTCCTCTGAAATATTACCCACAGCATCTGCTAGTCTTCCGTCAAAGTTCTAACCAGGGCTGACTCTGCTTAGCTTCCCAGATCAGACAGGGTCTGGTACCTCACATACACCAGCTACTATTGGCCCCTCAAAGGCCCCTCCCTAAACTGCAAACCCCAAGATTCCATAGGACGTTGAGAGTGGAATAATAGCACTATAGCAGGCTCGGGCAGAAATGTCCATAGTGTTCATGAGGTAAGGATGTATGATCTGAGATGGCCCAGTACTTCCTGTAGCGGGCACACCTCTGGTCCATTATTTGTTTCTGTGTACCTCGACTATTATTGGCACGGTGGCATCACACTTGACAATGTCAGAATTGTCAACAAGCCATTTCATGTTTGTTTAATGCATCACCCTTAGCCTCCTCAGAGACTCGAAGAAGACTTTCAGAAGCAATGGCAGGAGATCCTTTAGGAAAGGGGGCTGCAGTAACTAGAGTAGTTGCCCAAATCCACCCTGACAAACACAAATTCAGAGAAAAACCACCCCAGTTTGCACTGGGTTGGACATTTGCAACCTTTAATACTGTCCTTTAATATTGTCTCAAATTATTGTGAAGGAATGTTAAAGTTCAACCACATTTTTATTGGATTACTTTCTCTTGTATGTATCTTATGTTTTTAGCCTTTGAAAAATCATTTTTATTATTTACATTCCTTTAAACTAATCAAGTTGATCTTACTGTATGCTGCCCTGAGATCTTTAGACAGAGGGGTGAATATAACTACTTTAATAAGTAAAATGATTAAGTTTTTAGGAAAAGTCATGTACAGTAACAAATGTTAGGAGCGGCTTCTTTTTTCTCCCACAAAGCACATTCCTCCTCCTCCTCTTGAAAAAGTGGGTTTCCCATGAAACTGCTCCAGTGCAGACATTCAGTGGAGCCCTCCTGGACACTTGACAAAGGGCTGCAACCAATTCCAGCTCTCTTATGACATTACCTGTGCAACAGGCATTTCTTTTTTTAAAAACAATTCTAGGTATATGTCTAGAAAACAATGAGCAAAGAGGCCTTTTCAGATGAGATTATTGAGTTGTCCTTGCCTGTGGAATGCATTTTTGTGTTCTGCAACTGAAAGCCAGTTCTGCAGGTTTTCATTTCACTTCCAGTTGTACCCTGCAAAACCTAAAACAATCTTCAATAAGCTTAACCCACACCTCTGTAACAGAGACACACATTTTGATGGTGCTGTCATCACTTTTTTAAAAAAAAATTATCTAACACTACAGCTACATACACTACAACTCAGAAGTTAGTCCCACTGAGTTCAATAGGGCTTACTCCCGGGTAAGTGCATATAGGATTTCAGCCTTAAGTATTTAAATACTTTGTTGTGCTTGTGCAATGTTCTGGGCTTCTTTGCCTCATAGTTTTTATTGTTTTCTGATATTTTTTGTATGGTACCTCAGGCTTCTTAGGATTGTGAACTCCATGGGATCAATTTGATGAACATTATAAACATAAACTTTATAAATATTATTAAACAGTATAAACATTATTAAAATGAATTAAAATTAGTAAAACTCAACACACACACACACTGTGTTTTGTTACACTTACAAGTCAGTTAAACATTAGGCAGACTGAGGTGGTGGCACTGATGTACTTGATGGTAGGATGAGGCATACCGTATACCTTAACCTGCACCTCCTAGGCCTCAGAGGCTCAGATTCAATAGAAGAAACTGTTCTGTTATTAGTATTAAAGGTTCAGCTGCCAATCAGGTTCAGCTTTCTACACGTAATAGGAGAATGTGCCATCCTGTCAGCAAAATGCCCTTGGCCATCTCTAATAAAAGGAAAATCTGCATCTCAGTACCCAAAATAGACATATACCAATCGCTGGCACCAATTACCACTTGTTGGGCTTGTTATGAAACCATGGCCAAACAGATTTCACAACTTCCCTAATGTGAAACTTTATCTGAAAATGTTCACCCCTTGTCAAAAGTGATTGATTATTTGCCTTATTTTTGGAAGACAAGTTTAATGGGCAAGGAACACAGACCGATAACCAAGCCTACTACACTTTTGCAGCTCCTCTCCTCTGGTTTTAGTGACATTTGGTTTTTAAAAAACCCACAGAGTAATCACAGAGACATTCTTTCAGTCTATGAGCTGTCGTTTGTTGTTTAATATTCCACATATGGATTTATTATTTGTTTGATTTCTACCTCACCACCACCACAGTCAGATTTGGTGAGGATATGGAAGAAAATCTTCTCAGTAGCTGCTTCTAGGCTGTGGACTTCTCTCCAACAGAAAGCCAGGCTATTCTCCCTCTCAGCAATCTTTCTGCCAGCAAGCAAAGACTTTTTTGTTTACCCAGGCCTTTGACTATTAAACTGGCTGCTGCAGAAGGTCTTTTTGTTGGAGTGTGCTATACATTTATTATTATGTATTAACTGGCTTTTTAACTGTTCTAAATTAATGTTTTTGATATTGTTTTTTTAAACTTTTATCCATTGTGTTAACTGGATGTTGTTTTAACTTATATTTTGAGCCACTTTGGGTCCCACATTGGGAGAAAAGCAGGATTTATAGTCAATAAAGAAAGAATATTAAAGAAAAAACATCTCTCCAAAACAAATCTGAATAAGATCCCATACCAATGGGAGTGAAATAGAAGCTAGAATCTTCCCTCAGAGAAAGAGGTTTCCTTTTCCTGTTAGAAGGGTATGTTTGATGGGGATGAAGAAACTCGAATCCTGGAGTTTTTGTATTGCTGAAAGGACTTTCCTCTGCTTTCTTAGGTGGGGGCAGGTAATGGGCAACTGGAATCTTATCATCTGCAAGGAAGGAGTTTCTCTGGCCTGAGAAAGCTAAGTTCTGATGTTTTATACTTTAAATCTCCTTAACTTTGGTGACAGGTTTGGTAAAATTCTAACTTTGTGGCTACCTCAGCTCCATTGGAGCACATCCTCTCATCTCCACTGATTCTCTAGGGAACCCTTCCCCATTTGCATCAGTGCCCACTCACATCACAAGTTCAGAAACGCAGCTTCAGCATAAATCAAAACTGCCTGTACATTGGTCAGGTAACATAAAGAACTTCTTCTTAGCTAATGTACTTCTAGAACCTATTTGGTGTACTGGCATGGCCATACATGGGAACCTAAGACCAAATGGAGCATGAATTTCTCCAACCAAAGAACTATTCTGTTCATTTATATCATATTTATAAAACTGCATCTTCTCAGCTTTGCTTAAGGAATAATTAGCCTTTGGCAGCTTGCAATAAACAAAACAAATACTCTGATTCAAAAACACAATACAGAGGCTATGGTTGCCACGTTTCATAGTCTCACCACAGGTTTCAGGATTTTTAACCTCCTTCTCAAGATGTTTAGGAGAGAGGAATAACATTTCAGAATGAGGCTAAGCATTAAACTGAGGGTTTTCTTGCCTTTCTCTGAGACTGAGAGGGTATTACTTCCCCAAGGCCACCCAGTGGGTTTCCATGGCCAAGTGGGGATTTGTCTCTGCTCTCCTGGACTCCTAGACCAACAGCCAAGGCCCCACACCTTACTGCTCTCTTCTAACATGGCTTCCCCTCTACAAACTGAGAATATTCCGATACACTATTATTAAAATAAACTGAAAAATAAGCAGTTTTCTAACCCTAACAGACAAACATGTTTGTGTGTTCGTGATATACAAACTAAGGGATGCAAACTTGAAATTGAAGGAAAGGAATGATGTACATGGTCCAAAGAATTTTATTATTATAATTTGTGAATAATCAAATCTCAATCATGGCACTCACTGCAAATGTAAATGCTAAGCTGCTGAAGGCCTATAATTTCTGGTTTGACATAGTTTTCGACAAATACAAACCCACTTTGTTGTCGTCACTGGGTTGGCGTGTGTAAAATGCAAACCTGACATAACGGTAGCCAGCTGGATCACACCCTCATCTACAACCATCTGACATGCCTGCAGTAAATCAGCTTGAATGACAAAAGGATAACTGCGGGCTTTAACATTAAGCAAACGGATGACTGCACTATATTTCACATGCTATGACCACTCTGAATCCTTATTTATTGCATTTGTGTCCTATTCTCTTTCTATAGTACTCAAAATGACATAACTTCCTCTTGGTTCCAATCGCCCTGTAAAGTAGGTTAGGGGCCATAAGCCTGACTTCCTTAGGATGATTTAGTGAGTGTTACAGCTGATTTGAGCCTAACAGCCCAAAAACCACACCAAGCTCTTTATTGCTCATCTGCCCAACCAACTGTGCATTCCCCTTCATGGAAGCTACTAGATGTCCAAGGACTACAGAGCTTCAAAGACACCATGGGAGCAAGGACCATTAGAAGGCCTCCTGCCTCCTGAGAAGACCGTAGTTACAAAAGGAATATTCTCATTACCACCACATTCCAAAGAAATAGTAGCACTGTGGAATTTGCTTCCCACATCCCTGGAAAAAAAGGCAACTCTGCTTTAACAGCAGTGATGAGCGAATGGAATGGTTATTCTCATTGTTGTGTGCTTTACAACATGTGAAAGGATGCCCTGAGCATTATTTTACTGAACAAGATGGCAAAAGTCTTCAGAGAACTAAATAAAGTAAACTGGCATTCTTTCATCTCTTTATTACTGCTAGCATAGAAAGCTAACAGGATTTGTTTATTGGGTTTTTGAGCTTGGCCAAGTGATTCAATGCAGTCTCTCTTAATTTCACTTCCTTAAACAATCTCACTCCTGCCATCTCTAACCAGTAGAAGCTGACAGTGGGGATTGTAAGACAGGAACGACAAACTGAGCCAAGCTGTTTTTGGAAGATGAAAAAAAATGCATCAAAGGAAAGGAAATCAAGACAATTTACATTCCAAAGTACCCCCTCCTTAGACTTGACTGTATTTAAATGCAACTCACAGTTCATTTTCAGTTTTTAAACAAGTCTTTGGGTACTGCAATCAAGGCCCTTTTTATCATGTTAGGTAAAATGGTGCCTTTTCAAAGTGGCTCCTGCTGCCAACTTTTTGACTGCTCCTGTATTCTCAACAGCAGCCAGTGGGCCAACATTTGGCAGGTGAAACATTGCCTGGCACTTTATCTCCATGCCAAGAAAAACTGTGCCTTTTATATTTTTGCTTGTCAGATTGTTGTCAAAAGCAGAGGAACAAGGTCAGTTTAAGAGCTGGCAATTGTGAAAGTCACCTCCAAGATCAGAGGAGAGTCAGTACTTATTAGGTGGAGTTGGACCGGGGGAAAAAACCTCTCAAAAATCCCCAAGCAGCACAAAAATATAAGCGGTTGAAAAGCTGACAAAGATCTTGGAAAAATGATGGTGGAAATTACACTTATTATGCATTGGAAACAGGGCACTGGAAGGGAAATTTATAACAACACGAATGTGCAGAAATATTTGAAGTGATTCAAAGGTTATTCTCGATCTAGGAAAAAAGGACAGAAGTACCAATTTTAGCTGCGCAAATTTGGTGGGGCACCAGCAAGAAATAAATCACCTTGTCATTGATCTGTGGAGAAAATGCCACAGACACGGGGTATAAGCAAGGAAAATGGGCTTTTATGAAATCCAGAGCTATTGTGCAAACCTCTTGCTCACTTAACTGAGAAAACTTTTTTTAATACCACATAGCAGCAAATGGCATAAATAGGAAAACAAGACCATTAAGTCACATTCTCACACTTGCCTTTTCTATTATCTCTGCACTACTTTCTGCTCCCTAGCGGTCTCCCACAAACACATCCAGTTAGAGGTTAGCAATAGTTATCCCTCTACCAAGACTGCTTTCACACTGTACAGTTATAGTGCTTTAAAACTATTTTAAATGCCTTGGCTCCAACATATGAAATCCTGGAATTGTCAGTTTAGGGAGCGATATTTAGAATTCTCAGCCAGGGAGCCACTCTAGTGCCTCAGCCAACTATAAATCTCAGGATTCCATAGGATGTAACTATGGCAGTTCAAGTGGAATATAGTGTTACCCTGGCTGAGCATGTTTTGGAGGCAGTGTCTGAGCAGAAGAATAAGACACTAACCATTGGCCAGGAGGAAGGAGTCAATTAAAAAAAAAAAAGGAACTAATCATAAGAAGCAAGGAACAAAAGGCTCTGAATACTGTCTTCCCACCTAATGAAACACAGAGGCATGGAAATTCACTGTAAAAACTTCCACTCTGCTTCTTTCTTTGCAATACTGTACTATCTTTCAACAAGGGACTACCAAAATATAGGTTGTTTTATCCCAGGAGTGTAATATGTGCTGTTTTACACATGTGTTCCCTGAACCCAACCAGGTTTTCACTCAGTCGGGTGTTAACCTTCTTTTCCTAGTCTGAGAATCTGGGAGAGGGGTGGAGTTTCTGATGTGTGCAGGAAGAGAAGTGAGGGGTTGCTGTTGTTGGAACTGGACAGAGGTGTAAGGAGGTGGGGAAGAGAAGTGTGGGGAGGCACTGGATGGCAAAAGGCTCCTGGGGACAGGGAGGAAGAGGGAAAGTAGGAGAAGGGTGGCGAAGAATTCCACTGGCCACCACTGTCCCTGCCAGCTACTTCTAAGATGGGCTTCAGTTTATTTGTGATATTCACTTTTGCACGGCCCCCGCACCCTAACTCTCACGAAAGTGGAGGGAGTACCGTAATTTAGGTATCCTAATCCTGAAATGAGAGCCAGCATGGCGTAGTGGTTTCAGCATCAGACTACAATCCTGGAGACCAGGGTTCTATTCCCCACTCAGTCACTGGATGACCTTGGGCACATCACACACTCTCAGCCCCAGAAAATCCGAATTCTCAAATACGTTTCAGTAAAGAGGTTACTACTGACACACCAGAGCTACACCAGCAGCTTTACTGGCTAGGATGCTCAGTTTCTCCGGCAAAAGAACAATACAGCAGCAGAAAAAAGCAGGCACAACAATGACAGCTGCTTCTACAGAGTTCTTAGCAATTATACTGTCAGCCAACCAATGATAATGCTCCCACGTCAGCCATGCATGAAAGGCTCTAATCAACACAGTGACAGCAGAAATGCCAAGATGATATCACAGAACAGATTGGTTTCCTTGCCTTGATCCAACACAGAAACAGACTGCCAGGACGGCCAGTGCACCAGCTCTGTCCAACAGCCCAGTTGTCTCTGGAAGCTTGCATATTGTGCTCACAGGGCCCTGGCATTCCAAGTTCAAGCCCAACTGCAGTAATGACATTTCCATTCCATTCCATTCCACTCAAAACAAAATTTTGAAACAAAATACATGAAGAGGTGGCTTGAGAAATCAAACTTGAAAAAGTTACTTTACTTTTTGGGCTGCGGTTACCACACACACGCAGATATGCACACACAGACAACATGTGCACTGAGCCTACTGAGAGTTGTAGGGCTTTGTAACACCAGCCTGTTGTCTTTTAGTAATTACATTAAGCAAATGAGAACATATCGGTATGGAAACAATCACTTTCACACCTTCTCTGCAATAACATAGTGGTGCCACTTTGGTGATGCACTTTCTTGCAATCAATCTTCCACACTGCCTCAGTGACCTCAACTTCTTATCCATGTTCAAGCTATGTACTTCACGCACACTGTTCATTTTATTTTATTTTGCCACAATTGCACAATTTCAGTTCCCTGCTTTGTATGTATGTATGTATGTATGTATGTATGTATGTATTTATTTATTTTGCCATATTTACATAATTGTTGGTGGCTGCCATGGCACCACAATTGTGCAAGTATGGCATAGCAAATAATTAAAAAAGAAATATGCACCAGTGAATCCAATAAAATCAACTTTGTTCGTGTTTATTTTTTGTTTTATTTTATTTTTTTAAATGTTTGCCACAATAGTTCAATTTCTGTTCCCTTGTAGATATTTTTTAAATTTGTTTTGCTGTAATTGCATAATTGCTGCATGCTGCCAACTGCCTTGACAGCACAATTACACAATTATGGCAAAACAAATTTTGAAAGAGAAATATATACTGGGGAACACAGGAAGAGCAACATTGTTCCTGTGCACCACAATGTCTTCTTTGTCCTGACACCGGAAGTGGAATGACTTCACCCTGTGGGGATAGGAAGGAGGAAAACAGAAGAACCACACCCAGTCACACCACATGACTGCCAGAGTATTGGAACTGCAATGGAATGGCATGATTGCACAAAGAAGCAACAGTTGAACAGCAGCAATATTGAAGCTATTAATTGGTTTTTCCATCAATGAAAAGATGTGATCCAATAATGATGGAAATGTAATACAACAATGGGAGCATCATAACATCATGTGATAAGATCAAAATAAGCCAGTGCAATTGTGCAACAAACCTATCATGTGATAAAGTCTGTAGTCCAAAAAATTAACTTTTGTACGCTCCCTATGAACACAATTTCCTCATCTGTCCTTTGGGACAGATTCTGGAAAATGTCCCCACTGTGTATAATATTCCTTCAAGAGCATTTCCTATAGCCAAGTTGTGCTCTTGTACAGACTCATAATTCTGTGATGGCCTCATCCAAACTGGTACCCAAGCTTATCCAAACTGGTATTGGGACCACAACTTATAGTAACTGTAGCTCAACAACACCACCACACAGCTTGTGTTCTCTGTTTTCTAGTGGGGGCTTATATACTGGTGGTGCTGTCCTTGATTGACAATTTAACTAAATATTCTACAACTGGGGAGAGGACAAAGTCTGGGCTTTGCAAAAGATATCAGTGAGCACATTTTTACTCACAGTAGGTAAACTGTTAGCACAGAATAAGGGAGAATGTACATGGCAGACTTAGACTGAACATGTTCCCTTGCCCTCAGGAACTACAGTCCCATTGAAAGGATCTGAAATAGATAACTCTCAGCACACTTATCACTCAACATTTCCTAGGATTCCTTAGCGTGCATCATGCTGAATAAAACTGGTGCACAGCCAATATAGGCATATGAGCAGGTATAAGGGAATTTATTTGGAGGAAGGGCCAAATGATCCACCTTTAGGGAGGTGTCAGCAAGGGCCTGGTCATATTCCAATATTATTGAGTCTCTGGGATCTATCTTTTCTTCATGGACTTTCCATAGCAACTCTAATGGGAGAGAATCCCCTTCAGAGATAACTGTAGGATTACTCCACACACCATTTTTCCTTCCAACTGCAAAGGCCAAAGGTTTGGGGAACAAGGGAAGACAAGATCTCCTGCTAAGAGGTAGCGGAGCGTGAGGAAGGGTTTCTCCAATAACTTTGGTGGGTCAATTGGGTATCCTCAGTAGCAGGGCACTTATCCATTAGGCACTTTAGGCACAATGCTTATGCCTTATGAAAATTTTAGAGCCTATGAAAACAGGATTTTAGGGCCTACAAACATTCCTAGTGGTACATCAAGGTGTATGACAAAGTGAGGCAGGAAGTCAAATACAAGAGTGTCCAGGGTCTACAAAAACCTTAATGCAGCCCAGCTCAGTAGGCTGAATTCAGCATGAAGAAGAGAGGATAGTTTTATGTGTTTTATAGTGCAGAAGTCCCTTGAAAGTGACAACCTCAATGGTGCTGTTTCCTGTTTAGGATATGCCTTTGTCCTTCAGAATAATCACTTTGGTTAAAATCTTCCACAAATAACACCACTTCAAATTACTGAAATCAGGGGGATTTAAGCAGCCTAACCACTCACAAAAGTGCATACATCTGTGTGATTAAAGATACTGGAATTTCCCCTTGTTTTGAAACCAAACCACACACCAGATGAAATGGAGCTGCTGGATTACAGTCTAAATCAAAGGAACGTTCATGATTCAGACAACCCATGAGATGCTTCTACTGACTGGCCAATAAACACATATGTTTGCTTTGGACTTCATACAAAATCATGAAAACTTTGACAAACTTTCCCATAGATTTTCAGAGAGAAAGTCTCTGCATATGATAGCATGATCTCTAAAGAACACAAATGCAATCATTATCTTCCATCTGGAACCTGTCTCTACTTTCCTGATTTGGGATAGCATTTAAGGATACTTTTCTTTAAAAAAAAATGTGAGTAACAGAATCCCTTGGTATAGAAGTTAAATTTCTCTTTGAAAGGGGGAGGCATCTTTTAATTCACATGAATGCAAATGAATGCACATGGACACAGACTGCCAGCGCAGTGCGCCTTTCCCATGACTGTTTATCCAGATGGGGAATGTTGCTGCCTAGGTTTCGGCTGCAGCTGCTCCATGATAAGCACAACCAGATCCACTGTCAGAACAGACATTTGTATGCTACTCTTTTTAATACAAAAACTTCAAGCAGAGGAATGCACTAAAGAAAATCTCTTTAACAAGGGCCATCTGTAAAGCCAGAGAGTCCTTGCAAAGGATATGTAAGAAGTGCCTGAGCACTGTTCACAAGCCCATTAAAATCATGATTCAAAAGCTAAGCAAACATGCAATTTGACATGCATGACAGAATGGGGCCTAGAACGTTAATAATTACAAAGATTAGTGCCAAATTAAGTGTCTTAAGTCTCCATTGATTTCAGTTGATTCCCACTTAAATTATGGTTTTTAACAGTTCTTAAATTCACTGGCATTATATCCAGAGTCTGAATGACTGAATCTTTATTAGGAATTACACAAAACTATGGCTATACCTTTAGTTTTTCAGGGGCATTTAAAAGGGGGAAAAAAGTTGGATTTTTTACTTTGTTTTTTAGAACAGTGAAGACTATTGTAAAGAATTAAATTTGCAGATAATGAAAGGCAGCTGCATTCTGCAAGGATCTGAATGCCAAATATCAGGATTAGTTTACTGATCTCCTGTTAAAGTTATGTCCTAGGTACAATTACCTGAAAGTAATCTACACTGATACACTATTGATTTGACTTCCACGTAAGTATAAACAGAATTGCAGTATTAATTTGTCTCCTTTTTTAATTCATTGCTTGCATTGATAATATTTGGATTAAATAGCCCCATTTTTAAATGTACTGCTCATATTAACAGAGCCAAAGATGAAGTATATTCCACAATTACAACAGGAAGCTTTTCAATCAATGGGAGCTAATCATGATTTCAGAAGAAATCATTTATCCGGGAGCACCTCAGTACTGTTCTTTAAAATATATCCCATCTCCAAGACATGATTAAAAAATCAAGGACACCAGGGAATGTCAAATTGATCTAAGGTTCTCTAGAATGGCTTGAGAGGAGAGATATGATGAATAATGGGTCACAATTATGGTTGCATCTGGACTACAGTTGGCCACCAAGTGTAGCACCAAACTAAAACCTGGTTTCAAGGAAAGATACTTCCAGGTAGTTGGTACCACAGAATGCAAGCTGTGACAAGAGTCACTGTCTAAGGTCATGTTATAAATCTTTTCCTAGACTGGACCAATTTAGTACGAAAAAAATGCTGGATATGATTTTAATGCTAAATAAATAAATAAATAAAGCCTTTGCACTTAGAATACTAGCTTGCCATGAGAAAGTATAGGCTAGCCACCCTCCCCCTGACATCTAGTTTTTATGGGCATAAAGTATGTCCAACAGGGAACTATTCAGTCATGCAATCTCTATCTGCAATCTCAGGTGAGAAAGGGTAGGAACAGCTTTGATATAGGCCTTGTTGTTTGTGTAAACTACCTTCACAGCACATTCTGTGTGCATCAAAACTACCAGTCTCATTACAGATACACTGGAGGTACGCAACATACGATATCACACCACTAAATTCATGCTAGGCATTGCCAGGTAGCGTGGACAGGCCCTGAGGCTTCACAGCTGAATTTTTCAATAAAGTACAGCTATTGGTTGCATCTTCTCTTGGCCCAGTTTATAGCAGCCACTGTTTATACAATATATCAGAAAGTTTACAATACAGTAATTCTTATATCTGTTGCATAATGGCAGACAAATAATTTTTTTGCTTATTTATCTTTTTCTCATGAAGCAGGTCCATATTATAACTGTTATTATTATAGCATAAAGGTATGAGAGGCCGATTGGGTAGAAAGGCTATCATAAAGCAGCTTTTTCAGACAGCAGGCTTGGTGGGTTTTGTATTTCAATCACAGGAGAGCAGACACCTTCTATAGGATGCAATGTTACAAAAAAAGCCCACTGCTTGAAATCTGCTAATTGTGTTACATGGCTTTCTTTGAATACCTTAGGTAGACAGCCCTCAGATAGAGTTTAAGAGGCTAAATCAAGAAAAAGACTGAGACAGCAATGGGGTTTTCATGCTGAGAAAACGCTTCAGATGTCTGAATGCTCTCTTAATACTAATTCATACCGGAAAGTCATGCTGATATAATAATCAAGAACCATGCATGTGTGAATATGTTCTTTCAGAAAATATCTGGACAGATAGGTTAGATCTATGACAGTTAAAAGTAACACAAAATGGATAAAATCCTCTTCACAGTCTCTTTCTTTCAGGTCCCTTTTGGGGATTAATAGCACAAATGCAGCATTTCTGAATTTAAAGAGGGTTTTCACACAGGACAGGGAAAGCACCTCAGAATCTCTCCTGTGTACAGATATGAAGGTTGTTGATGAGAGACTGAAAGACTGAAGGGGCACAGTTGGATGCCAAGCGCACAGTCTAGCCAATGTACCGGGTTCGAATTATAGGTGGGGAGGACCGCAAGAGTTGATCTGGCCCATTCCTGGTGACAAGAGCACAGAATGAGCTTTTGTTTTCTTGCTGCTCCTTCTGGGCATGGAGAAATAACCATCAATTCAACAGCAGCAGCCACAGAGGAAAAAGAAGCACTTATGTGTGTTTACTTGGAAATTAAGCACCAGGGCTTACTTCCGGTAAACATGCGTAGGATCGGGTTGCAAGGGCAGCATCCAGGGCCACGGATCTCTCTCCCAGCTACGCTCAACCCTCCCCACTGGTACCAACCGGCCTTAAAACAGCAGAACCCTGGGCACGTCTAACCAGACCCAAGTCCCGTTGGCTTCAACGGGGCTCGCTTCTAGGTGAATCTGTATGCTGGAAATGCTTGTCTTCGGCCGGGCTGTGTAAGCGAGAGCGTCCGGAGGTCCAGGGGACGGTTGCAGATGTGCAGCTCTTGCAACCGTTCCTTTGGCAGGGGGCGATGGGAGTTGTAGTCCAACGCACGTGGAAGGTACCAAGCAAGGGGAAGTTTTGATCACTTCCTATTTCTGTTCCCGCCGCGCCAGAAGCGAAGTTACTAGAGCGGCGGTCGCTGCCCGAGGCCATTTCCGCACTAGGCTGTTGTGGCGCTATGATTCCACTTCCAACATCCTATGGAATCCTGGGGTTCGCAGTTGCGGGAGGGGGCGGCCGGCCCCTCCCGAAACTGCAAACCCTAGGATTCCGAAGGATGTTGAAAGTGGAATCATAGCGCTATAACAATCTAGTGCGGAAATTCGAGTCAAGCACATTCTTCGCCAGCTGCTGTTTCCTGGGTCTTACAAGTTGATGCATATTCTCTCACACACACACACACCCCACACACACGCACCTCAATGCCAAAGGAGGTTAGTGTCGGAAAGTCTCCAGAAGTCGAAAACAAGCAGGGACCCAAAGAACGCACGGAAGGAGAAAGGTGGAAGCAACGCAACCCTCCGATTCCCCCCCCCGCCCCCGATTCTGGCGGCGCCACCCCGTTCACACGATCTTTACCCCAGAGTGCTGATGAAGCCATTGACGGAGCCCTCGGCGTAGAGGGAAACGATGTCCCCGATGTACAGAAAGCTGGACATTTTGTCAGACATCTTGGCTCATCTTCGGCGAATTTTCCCTCTTTTGGGGGAGTGTGTGTTTATCCCACCTCCTTGTTTTTCCCCTTCTGGATAATCCGCAAAGGGTTCAGACCCGGACGGTGGGACAACCAGGGGCCGATCGGTCGGTCAACTTGAGCCAGGGGGCTGCCCTCCCACACCGCCGGCTGGCGGCGAGCGGGACCGTCCGAGGGGCGCGGAGACGGCGCGGAGCGAGGTCCCGGACCGGCAGCTCCTCCTCCTCCTCCTCCTCCTCCTCCTCCTCCTCCTCCCCGAAGCCCGATCGCGGCTGCTGGGCTCAGCACTTCCCTCTCTTTCGCCCTCCGTCTCCCGCAGCCGCCGCTTCACTCCTCCGTCCCGTCTCCTTTCCTCTCCATTTCCTTCTCCTGTCTCCCCGCGCCTCTTTTTCTTTTTCAGCTCCACTCCGATTCCTCTCTGGGCGAAAACGTCCCTCTCCCTTTCGTCCTTCCTTCCCTCGGCTTCGCTTTTGAAACTCCCTCCCCGGTTCCGAGTCCCAGATCCCCTCTCCCTGCGGTTCCGACGGTCCGGGTTCAGCCTCCTCGGTTTTGTTCAGCCTAAACTGAAACTCTTGCAAAAACGGGTTCCCATTGAGCCAGCTGAGAAGGACGGGCTGCCACCGCGGCTCCGACCAATCGCAGAAGGCGGGCGGACGGCGGGAGGCGGGGCGACGGGAGGTGGGAGGTAGAGGAAGGGGGAACAGGAGCGGAGGGGAGAGGGTGTCCCAACTGCTGGGGCCAGTCTGAGAAACTTGGAGCATTTCCGCACGACACTCTTATAGCGCGATGATTCCGCTTTCAACCTCCTCTGGAACCCTGGGGTTTGCAGTTCCGGGAGGGGCCGAGCGGCCCCTCCCGGAACTGCAAACCCCAGGATTCCAGAGGAGGTTGAAAGCGGAATCATCGCGCTATGAGTGTCGTGCGGAAATGGCCTACGAGAAGCCATTCACACTCTGGCCTTTCCGCTAAACCAGCAGTGGGGGCGGGAATGAAAGCCTTGAGCCCCAATAAGAGTTGCCCCACCCATGAAATCGTCCTTCACTATCTTAATTTCTAGTATGGCAGTAACTTAAAACTTTAGCTGAGCGTTTAGAAATAGAGTTTAAGGTCCCCAAGAAAAGAAGCAGGAAAGTTATCAAAGAAATGTGAATAAGAATTCTGAGGGTGGACGATTTTCAGTTTCTCAGGCCATTTCTACACTATATGGTTATAGTGCTATTATTCCATTCTCAACATCCCATGGAAACCTGGGGTTTGCAGTTGAATTCTCAGGCAGAGAGCTCGCTTTTTGGCCTCAGTGAATTACAAACCCCAGAATTCCACAGGATGTTGAAAGTGGAATAATAGCAAGATAACAGTGTAGTGTGGAAAGATAGTCACTCTCTGCAATGGTAGAAATTTGCAGGCTGAATCAAAATTACATTGGGGTGGAATTTCAGTTTGGGGCAATGCCATCATTTTATTGTTCTTGAGCTAGCATGATGTATCAGTTTGAATTCTGCATTATGACTCTGGGGACCAGGGTTCAAATCCCTGCTCAGCCATGGAAACTCACTGGGTGACTTTAGGATTGCTATAAGTCAGAAACAACCTGAAGGCATACAAGAACAACTACCTTGCCCACACCCCTGCACTGAAGGTTAGTTGCTGTTTCAGAGGTATACAATAATATCTTTTCCTTCTAGACACAGGCAATCAGCGTACAAATGCAAAGTGAATTTGGACAGTGGCAAATTCCAGATGGACAAATGGTGGGGGGGCAAATGCAGCAAAAGCCAAGAGCAGACCTGTGGCACCTTAAAGACTAATTCATTCCTTAGAGCACACGAGTTTCTAAGAGACTCCCTGCCTTCCTTTTTCAATCTTTTTAAAGAGCCACATGATTCTTCATTGTTGCCCTGAAGGAACAGGAAAAATACGAGAGAACTATAAGAGAGAATTACAAACTATTTTTAAAAGACAACTAAACTACAAGGTGGTTGCTGATACTGCTACTGTTTCCCATATAGGCCATTTCCACACTAGACTGTTACAGCGCTATGATTCCACTTTCAACATCCTATGGAATCCTGGGGTTTGCATAGGATGTTGAAAGTGGAATCATAGCGCTATAACAGTCTAGTGCGGAAATAGCTATAGTCTCTCCAAGGAATACAGGACCTCACAACAATCATGACAGATATATTAGACTGAGTAAGTGTCTCTCTGTATATGTATATGCCTTGAAGTCACCTGTCAACTTATGTTGACCCCATGAATTTCATAGGGTTTTCTTAGGCAAGGAATACTCAGGTGGTTTTGCCACTTCCTTCCTCTGAAGTATAGCCTACAGCACCTGGTATCATTGGTAGTCTCCTGTCCAAGTACATAATCCAGCGTTAACCCTGCTTAGACTCCAAGATAAGATGTCTTGGGTATTTAGGCATCAAGTAACTGTCACTTGTGCATATTCACCCTACCATCTCCAGTTCAGGGTGCAGCTGTAGGAAGCAAATTGAGAGTGTTACTTCCCCAAATAAGAATTCTGCACTCTCAGATGACATTTTCCTTCATAATCCAAATGTCTAGCATTGCAGTGATATAAAACTTCAGCCGAGCTTTATAGGCATCCAAAGGAAAGGACAAGCAAAGTTTCCATGGGAATGTGAACACTAGAAATCTGGGAACAGAAGAAAAATTTATTTGAGGGGAACAGGATTCTTATGCAAGGGGAGAATGTCCTCCTTTATCCCCCTGGCTGTGGGAGATTTGAACCTGGATTGCCTAGTCCAACACAGAAAAACAGGAAATGTGCTCTGTACAGTGATCGGGCACTTGCAATTGATGTGATTTGTACAATGCACTTTAAATGTCCCAGTTGTGCCATGTTCCAACCAGATGCCATCACATTTAATATTCAAAACCTGAGATGCAAAATATGGCAATCCCTCTAGTTTTCTCGTTCTTCTCTTGCAATGTTGTTTAACGTATGGAAGAGACGGGGCATTACATCATCATGCCTTTGTTTTTGAACATTTATTCCAATCTTTGTTATTTCAGTTTGTCTGATGGCTTGCCAGTCATACACTCTCAATCTGTTTTGTATTATTTGCAAAGAGTATACTCCAGTTTAAAGACCTGAAGGGTGGAGAGTATTCTCTCAGGAGGATTTCTCACTGGGATAGTCCAGTGATCTAGTTCATATGAGATTTTCTGTCATCTTGTTGCTGCCGCTGTTGTTGTTGTGAGCTTTCATGTTGTTTTTGACTTATGATGACCCTAAAGCAAACCTATCACAGTGGTTTCTGGGGCTGAGAGTGTGTGATACACCCAAGGTCACCAGGTGCATTTTCATGGCCAAGTGGAAAATTGAACTCTGGTCTCCATGGTCATTTTCTAATGCTCAGACCCCTACACCATACTGGCTCTTTGCTATCTCATTACACAATGAGAAAGAGAGATTCAGGGTTTGTCAGGTTGAAACCTTGGGCCTTAGAGTCAGAGTATCTGCACATTACTAATGCATAACTAATTGCTGAGCTATAGTTACAAGGTTGCAGGGGTCATGCAACTCTCCTGCTTCGCCAGCTCACTAGCAGTCAGCTCCTCAGTACAATTCAAGGTACTGGTTTTGACTTATAAAGCCCTATATAGCTTAGGTCGAGACTATCAAACAGACTCCTCCTGTGAGCCTGGCTAGAACCCTGAGATTCTCAGGAGAAACCATTCTATCAGTCCCATGAACTTTTCAGGTACAGTTAGTGAAGACATGGGCCATTTCCACACGAGACTGCTATAGCACTATGATTTCACATTCAACATCTTATGGAATCCTGGGATTTGCAGTTTAGGGAGGGGCCAGCCAGGCTCTAGAAGTCTTTCCCTAGAGAGGTGAAAATGGCTCCCTCTTTGGTGTCCTTGTCCTGACAACAGGCAAAGTCTTGTTTAGGGCTTTGAGACGGTGCTGTTTTCTTTTTAAAAAATCAGGGGTGAGTGGGTGGACAACTGTGAAAGGCTAGGAGTCCCTATTAGCCTCCAAGAAGATATTGCCCCTAAACAGCTCTGGGGGTATGGAGGCATTTTTGCCATATTTTGGGTTTCAAGAAAGGCCTCTCCTGGGCCTAAATTGGTCCTGGTGATCTACCAAATGGGGTGGAAATGCACCCCATGTACCCCAGTGGACATTTTGAAACCTTTCAGGGCCACACACATGCACAGGTGAAATTTTATAAAAATTGTTTTGACCCTTGGAGTGGCAGGGAACTGTAAAATGGTTAGAAATGCCCTAGGGTGCATTTTGGGACATATTTGGAACTGAGGGACTCTGGGGACCTCAAAAATGGCGCTGGGTTCCACATGTTTTCAACTGTACTGTTTGATACTGCTTTTTATCATTTTAAAGTATATGTCTTACATTGTTCGATATTGTTTATGATTTGATTCTATTTTAATGTTGACTTTTTATATGACTTTAATTATATTGATACTATTATAATTTGTAAGCCACCTTGAGTCCCAATCTTGGGGAAGAAGTAGGGTAAAAATAAAGTCAAGAAGCAGAGGAGGAAGAGGAGGAGAAGTACTGCTTTTATCACCTGTAATGGTTCCTTATATAATTTATAAGGTTATTATTTAGAAATTTGTTCTATTCTATTCTACTGAGATTTCTCGTAATGATATATTATTTAATGGTATTCAAGACTGCTTATAAAAGATAAAACAAATACAGTTTAAAATAATATAAAAACATCAATTAAAATAGGCATAAGTTACTAAAAAAAGGAAATACACAATATAGAATTAAAACCATTTTAAAAAACAAAAGACAGTTGATAATAATCAACAAATAGCATACCCTTAAATGTCTATTACAGTCAATTCCAAAAAGCCTATTGGAATAAAATAAAAAAAAATTCACTTTCCAGTGGAATGACAAGAAGTTTAGAGTCATCCTCGCCTCCTGTGAACTGCTAAGAGTATTAAAGACTGCTGTCCTTCAGATTCTCAGCATCCCTTGTCACCATGAGTTATGATGGCTAGGACTGACAGGAGTTGCATCCCAACAACATTTAGAGGGCCAGAGATTGCCCACCCCGATGTAAAGCACTTGCTATACCTAACTAACCCATAGCCCAAACATATTCCCATGGCCACATGGAAGAGCAATGATGTGTCCACAGTGTTGCACAGACTTCTACCAATATAGGGGTTCTTTACAGCATACAAATCATAGCTCTATGATTACAGTTTAACTACTGTGGCAACATCCTTTGGATGCTTGGGGCGGGGGCAGTATTTAGAATTCCTAGCAAGAAAGTTCTGGTATCTCACTAAACTACAAACCCCAGGATTCTGTGGGATGCTATCATGTCAATTAAAGCAGAAACATAACTGTGCAGTGCATTTGTTTCTATACATGAGTAGAGCATGTTGCACATCAGCCGTTGTTGAACAGTGTAAAGAAACTTATCACCTCAGGTAAAAGTTAAGTATATTGTCATATGTTATGACAGTCAGCCAGGTGACAAACTGCAGTGCCCAGCAATCCTAATCACCACAGCCAGTGGTGAAGGATTGTGGCAGTTGCACTCTCAAAGCATTTGAAAAATGTTACTTCCCTTGCCCTTGCTGTAACTGACATATAAAAGAAATGCTTTTAGAGATGGTATGTGTTTGTGAGTTTCTTTATTCATATGATCCATTTAACTGTAAATTTAATTTTTCTGAAGATGCCTGAAATTCTGCTGAAAGGTGGGCTACTAATGAAATAAACAAACAGCAATGAAATGATATGATAGAAATGTTAAAGAGTAGTGATCGCCCCTCAATTAAAATAAAACCCACACTTTTTTTTTTGGAAAGCTTACTCATTATTCTTAGTATTAATTTTCATCATGCTTTCTATGTTTGTCATGAAAGTGCATTATCTTAATTAAATAAGTTGGCTTGTGCATAAATTTCACAGGCGTGTCATGTGAAATATTTGTGAGAAAGAGAAGCTGTATTAAATTAATCCATTGTTTTACCTAAAAGTTGTTTTTCATTTAAAGGGACATGCTTTAAGGAGAGTCCAGTAGCGTAAATGTTCATTTGCAAACAGATAATGAAGTATCAGTTAACAGGAAACAGCTTAAATTATTACCCCAGAGTTTTCCAGTTTACATTCTTCGTTATAGAATGAGTATCTGCCTTTCAGTTACATTGGAGGATGGGTGGGAGAAATAATGAAGAAATGCACAGGAGAGACACAGTATTGCAATGGGTACAGCACTGCATTCCCATATGTGACCACTCCCAGAGTTGTCTTGGCCTATACCAGCAGGGAGTGAACAAGAGAGTACACAAGACCCTCACTTCTTGATGACTGGAATCTTATTTTTTCAGTATCTGGGTTAGCAATTCTCCCTGTACATATCAGTCCAAACATCAAGATCCAGCTTGATCCTGTGTCCCAATGTGCAGAACTACAGTGGTGATGAGCAGCTTCCACATCAGTGAGATGATGAATGCTTTCTAAGTCTCACTCTAAGCTTTAAGAAGCTATCTAAGGTACTGAATTGCTTTCCCCAAATATATTCAGCAGCTTGGATAGCTCCTTGAAAGTTCAGACTAAAGCCTGGAGCAGATTCATTGTCCCACTGATGAGAGAGCCACCAGCCGCCCTGGAAAGCAGTACCTTACAGAAGAGACAGCCTTCTCAGCTGTGGGTATGGAATAAACTACTCTTTCCCATTTGTAGAATGACCTCCTCTTGGTGGCCTGACTAGGGCTGCTTTAACCCTAATTTTGGCTCCAGGTTAAAATCTGACTTTTTACCCAAGGCTCAGTGGTCTTAGTTTGGAATGCCAGCTATTTTTATGATATTGAGTTGTTTTAACTGTGTCTAAATCATCTGAACTGTCTTTAAATTGTTTTTTAATTGTAGTAACCCCATCCAGAGTATACAGTGTGGGACAGGCACATTTTAATAAATAAATATTTTATAAATATAATTTTTTTAAATAAATAAGTAAATACTCCTTTAAAAATAGATATCCTGATCCAGGAAAGGGGAATGTGCCACACAACATTCAGTCTATCTGCATATATGTAGATCAGACACAGATGCATTGCTATTTGCATCCAGATGCATATGATGCATATGATTACCTGTAGCAGACAGTGCTAGTAGTGACGTACATCATCCTTTGTTATCACACAACTGAGAAAAGTACTTTTCTCCTGCTCTGTCATACTCCTGACCATGTTCAACCCAAACTTGTGGCACAACTCTTTGTTGTTGTTAACTGCCACCAAGTCAACTTTGACTTATGGTGACCCTATGAATGAGAGACTCCAAGCCACCTTCCCATCAACCATCCTGCTCAGGTCTTACAGAGATGTCTCTTCCTTGATTGAGTCTATCTATCTGCGCAGTTGGGCCTCCACATTCACTAGGATTAGGACCACTCTGTGTGCGTGTGTCTGTGGGAAGGTGGCAGAGGCATGGTGGGGAGAATGGGTGCTTGGGGCCCAAAGGGAAAGGAGAGGGAAAATACATGTGTCAGCTTGGTGGCCCTATACTTTTTCTCTCCTGCCCGTCTTCTTCCTTGGGTATGTGAGGATATTTGGGAGAGGGTTTGTGGTGCTGAGAAGTTAGGCAATCTGTCTTTAGCTGGTGGTGGAGCAGGAGAATCAAAGGCAATTTTTTAAATGACTGTATGGCCTGATCGGAGCCACTGAGAGAGAAGGTTCCCCTGGAAAAGAAACTCTTGAGCTATGTGGGAGGGGCAAGGGTTGGAGAAACAAATAATCAAATCCAAGAAAGTCAAATCTGAAAATGTGGAGGGCTGATTATAATGCAGTCTTCTTCTTTTCCTACTGCCTTCCACTTTACAAAGCATTATTGTCTTTTCCAGTGAGTCCTGTCTTCTCATGATATGGTCAAAACATAAAAGTCACAATTTAGTCATCTTGGCTTTTAGGGAGAGCTCAGGCTTGATTTGCTCTAGGACCTATTCATTTGTCTTTTTAGTAGTTAGGGGTTTCCACAGAACTCTTCTCCAGCACCACATTTCAAATAAGTTGGTTTTCTTCCTGTCAGCTTTCTTCGTTGTCCAGCTATCAAAACCATGCACAGAAATTGGAAATACAGTGGCATGGACAATGATAATATTCAATGATATATCACATGTGGCACAACCATAGGGCATCGTAATTAGTCATACTGTTTCTCGAAATATTTTAGCTAGGAAATATGTACGTCTAAGCATGATCCCTCCATCTCCTACCTCATTCTCTTAAGAAAATGCTGCATGCAACCTGAGAAGCCAGTACAAATTTATGGCTAATTTGTTTAAGTGAAAGTTAACTAGGATTGGCTCTAGAATATGGGTAACAGTTGTTGGGTGGGGAGAGAAGGCTGTTTCTAAAGCCTGCAATTAACCCGCAGGCAGTAGGAGAGGCTGATGAGTCAATAAGCTGTCACAGATTTTCCAGTGTATGAATTATTTTTTAATTTTGAAAGTCTTTTGTTCAAGGACAAGAAGAAGACTTTGTTTTCTGTAGTGAAGACTGCTAATACACACACACACACAAACAACAACAACATACAGTAGGGCTTCAACACGTTTATCTGGAAGTGATCTCCACTGTACTCTATAGACTTTGGAGTAGGCAGGTAAAGAATTGCTCTGGTGGTATAACTGTTCAAACAGAAGACACTCAGCCTAATTTTTATTTCACTACAACCAAAATACTGTTAGCTTTCCTGGGAAAAGCCAGTGCTAAGGTAACATTTGTGATATCATCATCATCATCACCATCATCATCTCCTCTATTTCTACTCTGCTTTTTTCACAAGATCCTGAGGCAGCATATAAATTGAAATGATTATAATATAGCTTAAAAAACCATACAAAATGTTGACATTAAAATAGAGTTAAACTATAGTAGTATTAGAACAATATAAAACACTTAAACAATATAAACAATATAAAGCACTTAAAAAAGGATAAATACACTAAAAACATTACAATTTAGAACAATAAAACGCCCTTTTACAAGTGCTTCCCTTGAAATCCTTTCATATTAAAAGCCTATTCAAATTTTTCAAAATGCCACATGCTATCCTGGACAAGTTATAGTAAAATATGTCATCTATATATCTATCTCTGAAAGAAATAAAACTTTGTTTTTTCTTGCAACTGCTGCTGTTTGTCCTTACTTTTCTCAGCCCTTTACAAGATGGCGCTCACTTTCAAGAGCTTCCTGTAATATTTTCACAGATCTGCTATCAGAAAAAAATCAAAATGACCTGATAAGTATAGCACTTCTAGTATCCGTGTATTACAAGACGTCACAGTACACCAAGAACATATATTACAGCTTTTCATGGTTTCTGTGTTAATATTAATTCCCTCCAGAACCCTGTAAAATAGATTTACCTAGATGTAGTCGTGGCCTTTGGTCATCTAGTAAATTCCATGACCAAGCAGGGATTTGAACTTGGGTCTCCCAATCCTGAGTCCAGCACTTTAAATATTTCTGTACACAGATGATCTCAGAACAGTTAGTGCTATAAAAATGGTACCAAGACTGAAACATGGTGTAGAAAAAAATGCAATCGTTGGTGTGCTGAATTTGCAGGATTAGAACATAGATAAATAACACAAATTATTGTGGTGATTTGCGCAATATGCAGATTGGATGCCCTGCTATGTGGGGTTGGAATATGGCAAGCCTAGTCTAAGAGCATTAACAAAGAGTCCAAAGTTCTTCATCTGAATGTGCTATCAGTAAGCCAGCACCACACAGGTTCTCAGTTTGGTTTTGTTCTTGTTTCGGGAAGCTTCCATAATGAAATTAACCTGATCTTCCCAATTTTTCTTTCCCAATTTTTGATGTCAAATATTCTTGGTATATTTCCAAGCAACAGGTCTGTGTATTCTGTAGCCAATGGTAGTTAATTTTCACCAAATGATGGATATGTGTATTTGGTGGCTAACTGTAATTATTTATTTATTGAAATTTATGTATAGCTCAATTCATATGAAATATCTAAGCAGTGATCAATGTAGACCCAATATAATATATTTTATCAGAACATAAAAATATGTGGCTAAGTGATCAGAGAAAGATTACATAGAAAAACAATTTTGAGCAAGGAAACTCAATAGTAATAGTGCTTTCTTAATACTAATATATTGGGAGTTCTTTGGTGTCTTTGATAATCTCTGAAATCTGGCAGATAATATTGTACTGTACACCAACTGCAAATGCTCTCAAACATTAAATACCCTTACATGTCCTTGGCCCTTTCCACATTTTACCTTCTTCCGGCGCTGGGGTGCGGGGATTGTGCGAGCCGCCTCCAGTGAGAGGCTCTTGCATCCGGGGTCCTTCGGCTCCGCACAAGCTGCCTGCTTGCGCAAGAGCCCCGCTTCTTCCTTCTGCAGTGCAGCTTGGGAGTTTCCCAGGCTGCGCTGGAGCAGGAAGCATGGCTGGTGCGGCTCCAGAGGCTCTGCACACCAAGTAAGTGCGTGCGGGGCCCAGGAGCAATGCGCGATCACACACCATTTTCGGCTTCTAGCCGAAAATGAAAAGGTGTGCATTCAGTGCCTGTCACACAATTGTGAGTGCATCATGCAGATCGCTCCTCACAATCACGCAACGCTCCAGGCCCTCTTTCGCATGGAAAATGCCATGCGAAAAAGGCCCTAATTTAAGTAATATGGCATGTAAAGGTATTTAATGTTTGAGAGCATTTGCAGTTGGTGGACCTAAGCGCTTTTCCAAGTTTTACTATCATGAAACACCTTCCGTGTCAAGATCTGCCGAGGAAATTCTGTGCATCATGAAACATTAAGGAGTCTGATACATCTGCCAAGAAATTTGATGAGGGAGGGACCAAAGCCCAGTGATGTACCATATCACTTTGATGCAGATGGTGCCATTTTCAGTTCTCAATATCCTACCCCCCATTGAGAAGATTAAATAGGAAATGGCTTAAAAATACCCCTGCCTTAGGTCCTGAGGGCTACTACCAGTCACAGCAGGCAACATTAAGCTTGACAGAGAAAATTGTCTGGCCTGCTTTAAGAGAACATTCCAGAGAATTCTTGATATGTCTGCATGGTTCACAAGGATCAGTTTAGCCTCATCACCTGCATTTTGAAATAAAAGTACAGTAGCCCATTGACTTGCACAAGTGTTCAGGGTGCAGATCCCTTGTGAAAGTCAAAAAATTGCAAATAACTCCCCCCACCCAAGGGAATGCTCTCCCTCCACTGCTCCATTTGCCTGCCCGTCGCCCAAATGCCCCACCTTCTTTCTGCCTGCATGAGTGACAGGCAAGCGAATCGAAGAGAAAACACTCCCCCACACTCTGTTTGCCTACCCATTACCCACACACCCTGCCTACTTTCTGCCCACGCAGGCAACAGGTAGGAGAATGGAGGGGGAAAGGCTTGAATGCACATGAACCTTTCCTTCTCCCATTTGTTTGCCTTTTGCTGGGGTACAGAGAAGGGAGGCAGCACGCTTGACCAAAAGGCCAGGGAACGGGAGGGGGAGAATGCAGGGGAGGCAAGTGGGCACCTCATGAATAAATCAAATTCGTGAAAGTCAAACCCATGAATGTGGACGGAGAACTGTTTTTCCTAGAGTACACCCCATGTTCTTCTGTAGCTCAATGTTACAAAGAAAGAGCAGTCATAATGATTGTTCAGCTGTTTCTTCAGCTGAGGAACTGTGAAAACCTTTGAGCATTCCTCAGAAGATAGCTGAAAACCAGTGATTATTTGGCAGTTAGCATACTATTATTATGTAATGTTAGTATTTGATAGTAGATATTTAATTATAGCATTTTATGGATAACATTCAATGATGGTGAAGGTATTTGCTAAATGACACAGACCAAACTTAATGAATTGCTGGAAATCTATGAATAGATCCTGTTTCTGTAAATGCTTGAAAAAGCAGGTACTGGGCAAGTATAAATTTGGATGGGAACACTGTTCTGGTGAAAGAGAGTAAATTTTTTCTTTCTATGCTGTTTTCCCAATAATGCTGCCCCGTTTGCCAAAGCTAGTGTTCATTGTATTGCAGAAAACATCACATGGGACATTTAAATTAGAATGGTACAGTGAGAAAAGAATTGCAACCCTGCAGTATCTCATATTCTCCAGTATTTCACAGATGAAAAGTGGGAGACATGTGGCCAAGCAACATCAGAGTGTGGGTAAGAGCGCCAAACTTATTAATGAAGAAGAACAGACAAGCCAGGAGAGGTTGCAAGAGTTTGCTTTTGCCTGAGTCTACAAGGAAGGGCAAGATTCCACCCTCTCCTCTCCTCAGTTAACTGAGCCCAAACTACTTTGCACTTTTAACTAAGTTTGCAGCAACTGAAGCAGGCTGAGGAAGCAGGGAGAAAGTGGGGAGAGAAATCAAGATATTCTAAAAGCAGCTGAAAAAGTGGGATAACAGACAATTTATCAGGACTATCTCTGCCAAATTGAGACAGTTGGAGAGTATTGTATCACAGATCTAACCCTATATTCTCTCTCTCTCTCTCTCTCTCTCTGGCCATTTCCTCACTAGACTGTTATAGCGCTGTTATTTCACTTTCAACATCCTATGGAATCCTAAACTGCAAACCCCAGGATTCCATAGGATGTTGAAAGTGGAATAATAGCGCTATAACAATCTAGTGCAGAAATGGCCTCTCTCTCTGTCTCTCTCTCTCAGTAGGATATCTGTGCACAGGTCTCCGTCAAGTTCAACTCTTACAATAGTAATTAGTATTTACATGTTTAGAACAACATAGGAGCCTTCATTTCTGCAGATAGTGAAAATGGAAAGCATTCTAGAAATGCAAGCATTTTAATTCTAGGTTTAAAAGATTCAAAATGCAAGCACAGATCATCTGCCTTGTCTTGAGGAATGCTGAACTCTGGAACTCCCTCCTCCCATAGATTAATCACTGCAACAAGTGTGTAGCAATCTCCAAGGAGGGATTAGATGATAGTAATTATCTAATCATGCCAAACTCTGCCCTTATCTGCCACCATTTTATGCTTGCTTACATTCTTTCATTGCATTTTGTGAACTGTGGGTGTCAACAAATTTCCAGCCCTATCAAGTGGGTACTGGAGGTAAAAGCTCTGAAACCCCATATCCTAAGACACAAACCAGTTAATTAGGGAAGTAAAAGTTGGTAAATATCAGGGTTGTGAAGTGAAGCTCTTACTTAAGACTTCAAAATGAATAGGGGAGAACGTCCTGCCTCTCAGCTGGCCTTTGAACTGTTGCAATGGTTTTCTGAGAGATCTTCAGTATGTCTCCTTGCTAAAAGTGATTTTCTCAGCACAAGTGTTCAATATCACGTGAAACATACAAATACTAATTGATTTGGCATTTTTTCTTTTATATACTTCTTTTCAAGGCTTCTCCATTTTAAGATCAACACTATGCACCAATTTTGTCTGACTGCCATAGTGTGACTTTGGAGATACCTGGTTTGCACTCACTGTCCCAAAAAAACTATTAATCTCTCTTTTTTAAAAAAAAGAAAAGTAACAACATACTTCCATTATATTGCTTCCATTATACTACTCAGAGATGCACAACATACAGGAGCACAGAGTACACTAAATAAAAATTTACACAATGTGTCATTCATATTTTAGTGGATTCAAGTGTACATATTACATATTTATGGCCAGCTGCAAGGAAATATGCTATAAAGAAATGATGCCAGCACTCAATAAAACTTAACTATACACTGATGGTAGTTATCCTCAACCTCTGCTCCCTATGCCAGTTTACAACATAGTTCTATAATCAGTCACCACATACATAGCAAAAATAGTCAGTTCATAGTCTGTTATTCCACAGACATAGTTAAATGAGATGATGGTGGATCTTGTGTAGCATTCAGCTTGGACATTATTCGGAAATTGAAAACCTTGAGGGCTGCTCCAAAACAATTTGCTGCCAGATGTAAGGAACATGATCAACTCCTCTACCTTCTATTAGACTGATTGTTGAAATTTCTTCAACACTGGCAATAGGGCTGTGTCCAGACTCTTTTTCCATCACATCTCAAGGTTAGGAGTGTAGAGCAGGTTGTGTGGCACACAGCTGCCTCTTCCAAAACCTCACTGCTGCTTTCTTGGCATCTGTCACCTGAGGAGATAATTAATGGTAAGGTGGACCCTGCCAAAGCCTGAACATTCGTCCTGCTGGAATGAACACAGCACCTAGCTTGGGTTGGGTCTTATTTTGCAATATTTAGCTGCATTGAGGCAAAAACAGCAAGTTCTATCATGTGAGTAAAAACAGAGCAAACTGATCTGGCAACCTGAATTTTCTATCCTAGCTCTGTCATTTCACTAAGTTTGAATAATCTGGTGTAGCACAGCAGCTAAACACTGGAAATTCCTCAGTTTAAATCTTGTCTCAAACACAAATGTACAGCTGGTCTTTGGCAAGACAACATCTTGATTCTGCCTTGTAACTGCTGGCCTTATAATATTGAGATTTAGGACACGACCAATAATTATTCTGTTTGAACGCCTCCAGTAACTTATATAAGCTGCAACTGAAAAATAAAGTTTGCTGGTCCCATCTTCTTGCCCTGAGAAGGCACTGCCTGAAATCATCACAAAAGGGGTGTGGCCCTTTGATCCAAGCTCCATGTGTGATTTAGGATTTCGCTCAGCAGTACACTCAGTCATCTGGGATCATGCCAAAACTGAAGTTTCAGTTTCTGCCCAAAAATTATATGGAGGAAATGATACTTGCCCACTGTATGAGCCTGATACAGGATTTTGATGTAATTTACAACGAGCCCTTCAAATGCACTGAACAAATGCAAAGCCTCATTAGAACTGCAATGTGATTACATAGTAGTGCTCTAAAGCTACAGGAAGGATGGTAGATAAAAGAACTGATTGTATACCTACTAGGGATGGTATGGGTATTCATCAGTTTCCTGCCTTGGGTCAGATCTGGAGCTTCTGACCTCTTCAGAAATTTGAGCAGGAAGAAAAGTGGGCACATCAAAAGTTCCAATCACTTATGGGATTTTTACCCTCAACTGCTCTAAACAGAGCAGTTTTTGAAAACTGCAGGAGTTTGAACAACCATGCAGCTTTGCTGTAAAACCCATGCTCAAAGTCTTTTCACCATGCACAGAAAATGGCTCAGCTTTCTCAGAATAATAAAAAAAAATCAGCTGCTTCCACTGATTTTTGGTTTTTACTTGAAACAGTACAATGATGTGCAATGAAGCATTTGACATAGTGGCTGCAAAATTACCCAGTTTAAAATGTTGCACAAACCAAATGTTATGTGGCAGAAAAAGAAACTTGGACTCACTGAAGCTGCAACCATTACAGGTTTGAAGGTTGCCCAGTTTTCATTCCACATGGAAAGTTTAGCAGTTCTCAGTTTCCATGCCAAAAATTGTGCAGCTTCTGGAAAACTATAGAGTTTTCAGGGCAGGCTGTGCAACTTTTATAGAAAAGCTCCACAGCTTCCCATCCTTCTAAAAGGAAAAATTCCCAAGTGTCCCTAACCTTGTTGTTATGTGCACCTTCAAGTTGTTTCTGAATTATGGCAACCCTAAGGGGAACCTAGCACAGGTTTTCCTGGCAAGACTTGTTCAGGGGAGGTTTGTCTTTGCCTTCCTCTGAGTCTGTCACATCCCCAGGTTTACCTATTGGGTTTTGATGGCCTAGCAGGAATTCTAACCCTGCAGGGTCATAGTCCAACACTGAAATCACTCCACCGTACTGGTTCATCCCTAAGCTATAGGTTGAAAATGGTTTCATTATCCCGCTCCCCAGGTTACAAGACAAAAATAGTTTCATTGTTTGACATCCATCTGGAATCATAAGAACCAGGAATTACCATCCTTAGTACCTACTGCTTGCTGTAGTAAAAACTGAAGATGCCAGTCAGATGAAGGTGGAAGATGCTTATCTCTTCAACATTTTAATGGAAGTATGGATTGCATTGAATATGATACTTAATGCAGTGTAGTATTGCAATATGAAATATTTTTATTGAAATTTATAATTGAAAACAACCCCCCTCCTCACTTCCAATCTTATTTTCCAGTTGAATCTGCTTGTTTTCATGCCATTCATACATAGTTACTGCATATTCAAAGGAGAAGATGGTCTTACATTGTTACATCTTACATTATTACATTGCTGCTTTGTTACATTACTTTATTACATTGCTACATTACATTACATACAATCTTACTTTGTTCCTTTACTTTCTTTATACTATGTCTTTATCCAGTTTAAAACTTCTCTCCATTCCCTTTCAAACTTCTGGATAGGTTTACTTTTCAAAAAAGATGTAACTTCTCTATCGCAACCATATCCAGGACTTTAAATTTCCATTCTTCTTTATCAACATATTTCTTTTCTTTCCAACATTACGCATATATCAATTTTGCAGCAGTTATCAGATATAAGTAGTATTGCAATATGGGTGGAGATGCACACCCCTTTTGTTGAGATTCAGCACCCCCATTCCATGCAGCTAAAGTTTCTCTAGTTTAAGAGTTTGCTGACTTGTTTTCTGGCAGACTGCACCCAGATCGTTTTCTTGTCAAGCTACACTCAAAACACCTGTCAAGCTACACTCAAAATGCCTGTTTTTAAAATCTTTTTAATTAGAAGTTTTCCATTACATTAAAATTACCAAAATTAAGTAAAGAAAGAAACAGGAAAAGAGACAGAAAGACAGAAAGACAGATGAGAAAGAAAGAAAGAAGGAAGGAAAGAAAGAAAGAAAGAAAGAAAGAAAGAAAGAAAGAAAGAAAGAAAGAAAGAAAGAACAACTTCTTATTTCCTTTCAATAGTTATGCATACACACGCA